>CAUZXS010001894.1:47500-100000 GCA_963585895.1 Sepioteuthis lessoniana
CCACCATGTAGGAATCACTTTGATGATTACATAGATGAGAAATAGACAATTACCAAGTGCCAATGACTCTGTATCTATGCTATTCTAACTTATATATATATATATATATATATATATATATATATATATATACACACACACACACACACACACACCCTAGACGTTTGCATGATGGTTTGAGTGTTCGCCAATGGCCCAGGAGACTTGGGTTAAGTCCCAGGTCGAGTCATACCAAAGACTCAAAAAATCCTACTTGATGCCTCCTTGCTTAACACTCAGCATTTTAAGGTATGGATCAAGGGTAAAGTGGAGCAATCCAGGGAAAGGAGTAGTGTCCTCTCCTGCACCTTGGTGTTGAAGCAATCGAAAAGAGAGCCTTCGGATCACCCTCAATTACGGTCACCAACTTTACTAACTTATATACACTCACACATAAACACATATGCAGTGAATCCATTTGGTGTAGTGGCTATTGCACTGGACTGCAACAATGTAGTAAGCATGTTTGAACTTCAATCTCACTATCGTGTTTGTGGGAGATTGTCCATGGCCCTATGCATTTTGCAAAATGACAATCTCACCCCATGTTGTATTTGCTGGTTCTATTCAGATTGAAATGCAGGAGACTGAGACAGGTTCACAATGCAAGAAAAAGCAAAAACAAAAAAAAAAAAATTCTCTTCACTAAAGCTGACTGCTAGATTTTCAAGCTTGACAACCCCCACCCCTGTCTCTCTGGTCCTCTCTGTATCTGTGGTTCTCTCTCCTCGGTATCTCTCTTTAGTCTTTTTTTCTCTCCATTTATGTTTTCTATCTTTTCAACCTATCCGTGCGTCTCTCTGTTTCATCCATCAGTCTGACTTGTATATAAGCAAGGGTAAACTTTACCTCCTTCTGAATTTTCGTCACTCATATACTGGACATAAAAAATATTGCCAGACTGTTTCTCTCCTGGACATCCTAAAAAGTGTGATGATAAAATTTAAACTCTTTAAGTCACAGCTCTACTTTTATCTGACCCTTTCCACTTGTACTCACAGGGTTGGATTAGTGCCCCCTCCCATGAAATACAAATATACACACCTAAGGTCAACTCACAACCATACATATATGTATTCACCTGTACATACATACATATGCTCATGTGTCTACATATATCCGCGTCTATATATTATCACACCAGTATCAATAATGTCACATATTCTCTTTCAGACAAATACACTTGGGAAAAGTATACACTCTCTTATCTCTCTATGACTGTTCTTATTCAAGGATGAATCTGGTATTAAATAACCCATGAAGGTTGATATACCATTAAACAAAGAAACCAACCACATACAAAAATTTCTCTTTCTCACTCCCTCTCTATCTCATATATATATATAGTGTGTGTGTTTTGGTTTGTTTTTTTTTATTCAGTTCCGTGTGTATGTATGTATATATATATATATATATATATATATATATATATACACACACACAACTGAATAAAGAAACAAACCAAAACACACACACACACACACATATATACACACACAGAACTGAATAAACAAAACACAAGTTATATATATAACTATTCGTATGAAGACTTGAACAGATCAAAGACAGAATAGGTGGACACAAAGTATCTGTCCTATTTAATCAAACATGTTTAAAAAATAGATTACTGCTTAGATATACACACTCACATACATATATATATATATATATATATATATATATATATATATATATATATATATAGTCATCTGCAAACACTGTTTTATCACAACTCTTCAGTATGGCTAGACAAGGTAGGATCAAAATCCAGGATATCTTACCCTTGTGCATATTTATCTCTCTCTCTCTCTCTCTCTCTCATATATATATATATATATATATATATATACACCACACACACACACACAAACACAGTCTCTCTATCAATTCTTCTGTGTTTGCATGTTATACCAGTCTGTAACATTGAAGTATCTATGAATAAACTTGATACTTAGGATAAAGCACACGTATAAGAAGTGCAGAATTCATTCATTCATATTTTTTCCTAATCTGAAATTCTATATTTTTAATATTTTGGCATTTCATTTTCTTTGATCTGTTGATCTTCTAAAATGCCTGACCAAATAGAAATAATTGAACCTTAGAAATTTGGAATTTTTAACTTTTCTGTTAATTATAAATCAGGTTGAATTTATCTTTTGGTCTTTCAACTTCTTTTTATCTTGTAATGTAAATACACTTGTAGGGTTGAAATTCTTCTAAATGTAATATTGCCTAATACCCATGGAAGTTAATCTTATTTTAATCATACATATATATATAAATTCTTACCAATATTTTATCAAAATAATTTTTTCAAAAACAAAGATATCAGGATTTTATTTCTAATGGAACATTTCACAATCAAAATAGATATTATAAGGTATTATCTAATACCAAACTCTACACCATTAAAACTTTGTAGTTAAAAATAAGATTATATAGCAGTCCTATAATTTGTGTGTGTGTAATTTCATCTTTGGTTACAAACCTTCAGTACTTAAGTCTCATATAATTCATTTGTTTAGGTTTGATGATATTCCATTAGAAATAAGATAATTCTGCCGTCTTTAGTTTCAACGAAAATTAACTTTTTATTTTAAAAAAGAAATGGGAGGGATTTTGTGTGTGTGTGTGTGTGTGTGTGTGTTAGATTAAATAGGACGGACGCTTTGTGTCTGCTTGTTTTATCTTTGGTCCATTTAAGTTTTTGTATGAAACCTTTGACTTCTGGATGGAATGAAAACAACTTATACAAAGACTTGAATTTAATCAAACATGTTTAAGAGAGAAAATTCTGCATATATATATATATATATATATATATATATATATATATATATATATATACACACTCTCTTAGATAAGGAGTCAGCTTGATTTCTGAATTGGTGAACACTTATTATTTGCAAACAGGGCAGAGTTCTAAATTTATACTTTCTGAAACTGTGACAAAATTTTAAAATTTTAACTAATGTAAGAAACAACAGGGGAGATAACTGAAGCAGACATCATGACTGAAAGTCACCCAAAAGTTTAATGTAGATGGTGGTTCTCTATCTGCTTTACTGCCCTGTTGGTAGAGCTTGAAATAGACTGTATCCTTTGCACTGGGCTAATATCCCTCAAAATGGGGATGTCTTGGGTATGACACTGAAGTGCATCTGATAGTGCAAACACTTGATGCCATATAACTGTAATAATTGTTTATATTAAGTATAGTTACTTGAAAGTATATCAGTGTGCAAACAAATGATTATTATTTGAGATAATTACTTGAAACTATATAATTATTAGTATTAAATAGCAATACTTGAAATCACACAACACTATTCAAATTATTTGTATTAGACAGGAATACTTGATACCATAACTGTACAAAAACCTCCTAAGAAACAATTCCACAAAAATATGATTATAAGGGAACAATGAACATGATTCCCTAATATCTTGGCATAAAATAACCCTAGACAGTTTGACATAGTGTTAAAATCAATCAATCTGCTTTATATGTGCAGATACAATTTAAGATTTAACAGCATATTAAGTTGTCTTCTCTCTGCTTTAAGAATTATTTGCTTCTTTGTGGGTGATGAACTTCAAACCTACTGGTAATTAAAATAGAACCTTTTAATTCTTTATTTTTAGTATTCATCATTAAGCTAAACATACAAGTGTTGGTTACATTGTCAGTTAGTTTATTGCATGTTGGGATATTTTATACTGAAGTCAATTTAACAGTTATGGTGTCTTGTACAAAATTAGTTGCAATATCAATGTTTAAAGAGCCAATGTATTAACAAAGTTTACAATACTTTTACATAGGTAAACACTTCACACTTAATTGCAATTATAAAACAAAGTGTTTTATTTATATTTACTAACCCCTCCGCTCGGGCAGGATATGACACAAGGTCAATTTTTATGCAGAGTTTAACAGGTTTGAATTCAGAGATTTTCCTTCTCCTAGACTAGTTGCTTCACCAAGGCTGAAGAATCCAGTCTGCCCTACTATTTACCCATAGCTGGAGGGAGAATAAATGGATTCATACATTTCCCAAGGGTATTAGTGCTATGTGAAATGCAATCAGTCTCGTCCAGGATTTGAACTCGTGTCATCGTGTCCATTTCCTACGAAGATAGCCATTACACCATGGGCTCCTCCTCCAAGGAGTGTCCTGGTTTGGCACTCAACAATCTGATAGGTTCCTGTAATTCTGGAGCTTTGGGGAATGCGGAGTACTCTTTCATTGTCATCACTCCCAGGTTCACTCTGGCCCGGAGTGTTAGCACCTGATATGGTCCTATCTATGGGTTAGTGTTTTATAGCCAATGTTTTAGTGAAGTATTAAATCATTTTAAAAATAATTTCATACAGTTTTATTTTATTCGTAGATAAGACCCTAACGACTTCTATCATTTTAGGTCAATAAAATTTCATTTCTTATGAAGCTATCCTGAGCGAAACGTGTCAATTTTCTGTATTGTTTCTCTTTTCTCTTTTGATCAGGTTTTATTTTAAACAGGACCCATAGGAATATTTGAAACCATATAATTGTATACAAATTATTTGTATTAAGAATAGTTATTTGAAGCTATAACTGTTTGCAAATGACTTATCAAATGGCAATAGTTACTTGAAATGCTATAATTGCTTATTAAAAAAACTGACCTTAGCATTAAATAACCCAACTTGGGTTGACATGACATAAAATCAACTAATCCAAATATATTGCTCTTATTGACATAGTCTGAAAATTTCATCATTTATATCAATTTGATTTGGTCCTTTCAGCTGGGGGTGCCGAATACACCAACTGCATCTTTGCAGGGGAGTCAGACTCCTCCAAGGAGTGTCCTGGATATGACACTCAACAATCTGATAGTGAGGTTCCAGTAATTCTGGAGCTTTGGGGAATACAAAGTACTCCTTCATTGCCATTACTCCCTGGTTCACTCTGGCCCGGAGTGGTAGCACCTGATATAGTCCTATCTATGGGTCAAATAGAACTGTTTGACATTTAAACTGTGTACTTATGCTCAACTGAATTGCTTGAAATTTAACTGTGTGTAAACAAAAAACTGTACTTATGCTAAACTGAATTGTTTGAAATAGAACTTTTTGATCATTCAACTGTGTTTAAACAAATGACTGATGTTTAATTAAATTATTAGTAATACATAACAATACTTGAAACCATTTTATAACTGAATGGTTACTTAAATTGTTTGTGATACATAGTAATACTTGAAAACAATAGTAAATAGGATTATTCATATTAGAAGTAAGGGAACCCATTTAATTGTATGAAAAAATTAGCTCAGGCTCATTCAAAAATGTTATCTACAAAACATGTTTAGAAATCATGTATTTAATATATATGTATCAAAAGGATTCCGCATTAAATGACCTACAATTGTTGATATGACATAAAACCAAACCAATTTGATTGTGAAAACATTGATTTCATATTGAAATCTGGGACAGTATATAGTCTTGAAGTTTTTAATATATAAAGTTTGAATGGTATAGACATAATCAACAGTACTTGCTGATTGCCAATTTTTCACTTCTGCAGTCATCAGACCAAGAGCTTTCTTCATGGTGGGTATCATTTTATATACTGTTGTGAAGAGTAATCTGGGAAGTGCAGTCTATTTTATATTAGATTTTGTTCTCATCTACTAATATATAGTCTGATTAATACTTAGACGAGAAACAGGCAGTTAGCAAGCACTACTGACGATGTGCCTACGCTATTTTAAATTGTAAAGTGTGTATGTATATATATATATATATATATATATATATATATATATGTGTGTGTGTGTGTGTGTTCTCTATTTAGAAATATAGCAAACTATATGACTATATTAGTATTATGAGTTTTGGTTTTGGAGTCTTAAGCAAACCTGGAAATTAAGTTGATATTTGTTTTGCCTTCGACCGATTTAACCATGGAAACTACCTGATTACCCTCAGGTAATTGATGGCTATTTCTTTACTTTCTAACCAAACTGCTTGGTTAAAAAAAAATATCCTTAAATATATTGACCTGAATGTTGTAATAGAAAGTATCAAGATGATGAAAAGGTTGTAAAAAAAATGAATAGTAAATGAATTTAATGAAAATTAAAAAAAAATAGTTTATCTGAGAAATTCAAACAACTTACAACTATATCAGATTTTGTTTTCTCGTCTTTGATATTTTACTTTCCTTTTCACTTCTCTCCTCTTCACTCTTCATTTGCTCTTTCTTTATTCTTTCTTCTCTTAAATTTCTTCAGTAATTTTGTTGTTTTTTTTTTTCTTCCTCTCTTTATAATTCTATTCTGTAACCTGCATATATATATTTTCTGTAACATGTTTATTTATATATATATATATATATATATATATATATATATATATATATATATATATATTCTGTAACATGTTATATATATATATATATATATATATATATAACTCTATTCTGTAACATGTTTATATTTATATATATATATATATATATCTTTATAACTCAATTCTGTAACATGTTTTTATATATATATATATATATCTTTATAACTGTCTCTATTCTGTATCATATATCTATATATATCTCAATCTGTCTATATTTATTTTGTTATCATTACTAAGTGCAATTAAGTGTTTAAATGTTTCCATTAAGTAGAACACCAGAATCATTTGATAGTTTGTTCCAGATTTTATTTGAGCTGCAATATATGAAATCTGTTGTAATGCTTGAACTGCTATGATAACTTAATATGGGTGCCTTTTGTAATGAAATGGTTAGTAAGTTAGCAAACCATTGATAGTTCAATCCTACTTCTCACCTTTTGGCTAGTTTAAGCGTAGTAAACGACTACTATTACAGCTTGATATGGAATAAGAAAGAACAAAACCAAAGTTAGCTAATTAGATTTTTTTTTGTTTTGTGACCAAGTTGGTAGTTATTACTACATGACAAATCAAGTTCCTGTGGTATGGCGATTGAATTTAGCTGAAGCTGCTTCTTTGATTTTAATTTCTACAATGTAATTGTCCGTATGGACAAATTTGACACAAGGCTACTCTTGCTTTAAATTGAGTGCTCTTTGTGTGAATGTTTTTATATATATATATATATATATACACACACCTACTAGCAGAAGAAGCCAGTATTGCTCAAGCCCTGTTGGTGGTGCTTAGAATGTGCTGACTGCAGAGGGGGTAAGACCCCTAAGGGTCCAATTCTAGAGATCTGTGGAGTACCTCTTCATTACCATTACTCCCAAATCCACTCTGACCTGGTGGTACCTGTAAGGATTCCATTTTTTCGTATTTAGTAGAACTGTGTGCAAAAAAGACTCATCTTAAACAACTACTTAAAATGTAATTATGAATTTTCAATGAATTCTATTCCTTAATCTTTTGGCTTAAAATGACCCCAGGTAGGTTGACATGCCATTAAAATCAATTAATCAGTTATAAAGTAGTTGATTTGCTTGCTTTATAGAATTATAGATACCCATTTCCTTGTCTTTTTTTCATTCATTTTTTTGGTCACACTGCCAAATGGTAAATATATATGAAATTTGTTATGGGTGTTATAGTGCTTACATTAATGAAATTGGTGAGCTAAATTTGAATTATTGATGAAACTGTTGCATTCATTATTTTAACAAATGCCCTGAGGAAAGGCATGACTCTAAGTGCAGTCATGCCCTCCTCCTGCTCCAGCTTCAAGTAAAATACTAGGTTTGATTGGGATCTCTTGCAACTAACCTTGGAGAATTCAAAACCAGTGTCCCTAAGGCAGTCTGACATTGTCTTCAACCTTATCCTAGTAACTCCTGATATATTAGTTCACTGGAAGAATGCTTGGTGTACATACATGTCTATCATGAGTGATCTCCCTTTTATCTAAAAAGTGACCATGTTTATCTTATAGTTTGGCCAGGCTGTATCTGTTTTCTGTCAATTACTGAACTAGTTTCCATAAACTTTGTGGGAATATCATCACTTGTCTTCTGAGTATAAGGCATAATGTGGTTTATGTGTTGATCTAATTTCCATTGTACTTCTTCTCTTAGTGATTGAAGAATCTCCTGCCAGTCAACAGTTTTGTACCACTGTTACAATGTTAGCGTCATCACCATAATAAAGGTGATTAAAATGATTTCTCAAAAACCGAGTGATTTATTGATATGGAAATTTAAAATGAAGAAATTTAAAAAAAAAAAAAAAGTACAAACACTTTGAGATACACTGTGTGTGTGTATATATATATATATATATATATATATATATATATATATATATATATATATATATGATGGGTGTCCTCTCGGTTTCGAGCGTGACCACCTCCTCTATCTCATGTCTCCCTACTCCGAATTGTGTGTGTTCATAGGTGACTCTTCAGGCCAGCCAAACTGTGACAGATTTTGCCACAGAATTGGCACAACTGATCAGTTTTGTTTGCAGTGACATTATTTGGGTGCAAGATAGATTTTGCACATTTACGCAGATGGCTTTATATATATATATATATATATATATATATATATATAATGTATTTCTACTTTAGGTTAATCCCTAACTTTAACTCTGGCAGTGTGAAAAAAACAAAACAAATAATCCAACTCGTGAATAAACAAATTGATATTTGGGAAATAAATTCCATAGAAAAAGAAAAGACAAAAAACATATGTATTGTCTGAAAAAAATCAAAGAATATTGTAATGTCTAACCAAAAGAAAAAACTCTGACTGAGGACTAAGTAAACAAAGAAAGTGCTTGATACAAGTTAGAGCCAATATTAATATAAGTACGTAATGGGTCAGAAGAAATCTGTCCAGGTTTCACCTTTCTTGATCATCAGTATGAAACTGACCCGGCTTCATCCTGACGATCCAGAAAGGTAAAACCTTGGTAGATTTTTTCTGACCCATTAGGTACTTATATTAATATATATAATCATCAAGTTATGTTGATAGCATAGAGTTGCTTGACTTTCTCTCTCACCATTTATTTCTCTCCCCCATTGCTTCTAGCAGGCCCTCTAGACTGCATGCAGTGTCTGCACAGTTCTTGCTGGTTGGCCACTACTGGTGCATCTATGTGTAAGAGATCATCAGAGAACATTGCTTATGAGTTTATCTTTTCTTCTCCAGCATATTTTGTTCGTCTTACTTGTATGGTTTGTGAGATGGGAAGTAAGTGGCCGCACAGCTGCAAGTTTGTTGGGTGTTGCTTCAAAACAGTATGTAGCATTCTCATATGATTCCTATTTTTTCTTCATGCAGTCCAGGTAGTGCATCCATACAGTAGTATTGGCACAGTCACTGCTTGAAAGAAATCTTGTTTCATTTTATCCAAGAGATCAGATTTCTAGATAATTGATAACCTGTCAATAGCAGTCAGCCCCTTCACTATACATGTTGACATTGTTTTTTTGTGGATGAAATATTGTTACTGAGGTATGTAAACTGGTCTTGTAATTTCAGAGGGTTGCCACTTAAAACAGAAATGGGTCTTTCTTGTTTAAATCACATGAATTTTGTTTTATTTGTGTTCAGGTAGAAGTTAATGCCTCCTGCTGCTTGCTCCAGGATATGCAGCAGGAATTTGGCTTGGGCAGGTGCATTTGCAAGAAGTGTTGGATCATCTGTGTAGTCTGCATCTATCATTGTTTCTGTAGAATATTATCTACTTGCCCAGGAGACTTGGGTTCAATCCCAGGTCGAGTCATACCAGAGACTCAAAAAATGGTACTTGATGCCTCCTTACTTAATAGTCAGCATTATTAAGTATGGATCAAGAGTAAAGTGGAGCAATCCTTGGTGTGGTAGCTATCGAAAAGGGAGCCTTTGGGTGACCCTTGACTATGGTCAGCAACTTTACTTACTTATATATAAAAGAGAAAGGATTATCACATGTTGAGCACTCTAAAAATGGCATAAAAAGGTATGGAAGGAGTTGAATTAGCAAGCAATAAGGGTTATCAAAAAAGAGTTCAAATTCTGACTGAAGTGGTTGGTATTCATTTCATCCTAATCCCATTTAGAATGGCATGAATCTACCTTTCCCTGTGACATGTCTCATCAAATACCTTAATAAAATTTCATCTGTCATGCTATAATGGTTGACACAGAAGACAGTGTAACACTTGGGCAAACCACTACCCCATAACAACTTTATCCACCCAAATTGTAGTAACAGTAAATATTTGGCCCGTATTTGAGCACTTGTTTACACACACTCACTCACACACAATAAGAGGTGATAATCTACATTATATATAAAAAGCAATAATGATAATAATGCAGTAAATTAGTGCAAAAAGAGTATAAGACTAGGTACAACTGGGTGGGTAAGGTAATCCACTGGGAATTGTGCAAGAAGTTTAAATATGACCATACAAACAAATGGTGTATGTACAACCTAGAATTCGTTTTAGAAAATGAGAGACACAAAATTCTTTGGGATTTTGAGATACAAATGGACCATCTAATCTCAGTCAGACAACCAGACTTAGTGATAGTTAACAAAAAAAGAAAACCTGCTGAATTATGGACTTTGTTGTTCTGGCTGTGACCACAAGGTAAAACTGAAAGAAAGCAAAAAGAGAGAAAAGCACCGACATCTTCCAAGAGAACTGGAAAAAAAACAACAACCCCCCCCCAAAACTATTGAACATGAACGTGATGGTGATACCAATTCTAATTGATGCACTTGGTACAGTCACCAAAAGATTGGTACAGGAACTGGAGGGCTTGGAAATAAGAAGACAAGTGGAGACCATCCAAACTACAGCATTATTGAGATCGGCCAGAATACTGAGGAGAGTCCTGGAGACTTGGAGTCACTCAGACTCCAGTGGAAAACCATCAGCTAATGCTGGTGTGAAAAACTCTCAAAAGAGTAAAATAATAATAATAATAATAATAATAATAATAAATGAGTGAGAATATTTGAACAGACAACACTGAAACACTGTTAGTTAGTAATATGCATCAAACTGTAACCATTCAGGTAGACAGTCTCCAATTAAACTAAATAAAATGATTTAAAAAAATGAAAGTTTTTGTTAATCATAAGCTGGGAAATTACTTTGTGCAATTAATATTTTAATATTTTCTAAAAACATTTTGAATGCATTCTTACCCCTCCTTTTTTTTTAAATAGACTGAAAAAAAAAAACAAACTCTTGAGTTTATTAATAATGGTTTCAGTTTCAATATTAATATGTAAAATGAATGAATTTTTAAAACCTTTAACAGTGGAAGAAATTAAAATAGAAGGATAGAAAACATTGATATTTTATTTAGACTTCTTTTTAACATTGGTTTAATAAGAATTGGTAAAGGTGGGTGATGGAAATAGACCCCCCCCCAACAAACATATTTTTAATACAAACCAAATGTCAAGTGTGCTGAATTGGTTAGGCTGAGAACTTTTCAGTTTCCCTCCATGTTTAATGTATGTTGAGATGTTTATGCACTAAAAATTTTGGTATCTTTCTCGGTCAAGCTGGAATATAGTCAACATGTTCAATCACTGTTTTTCTCTCTCTCTCTCTCTCTCTCTCTCTCTATTATATATTTATATATATACACACAGCCATTCACACACGTATAGCTTGCTTTGTTTTTCTCCCTTTGGCCGGTGGAGGTTTTTTTTAAAGTTACCTCCCTTTGTACGTTAAATGCGTTGGCATAAACAGCCAGAGGTTTTTTTTGTTTTTTTTTTAAATATTTTTTCCTTCTCTCTTCACCAGACAAGAAGACAATATCTCAGACAATACATACTTTGTTTGACTGTAGGCAAGAAGTTCCAACAACATTTTGTTCTATAAGTAAACAACAGAACATGTATTTCTAATTCCATTTGCTTAGTGTATGATAATTCCTGTCTATCTCTCTTTTTTACTTGTCTATGTTTGGTCTGACTTTTCTACAGCCAAAAATAGACCTATTAAAGTTTTTTGTTTTTTGTTTTTTTTCACACAATGATACTTATGTTTTTGGATTTTGGTTTTATCGATTTTGTAAATACTGATCCCTAATATGTTTTTTAAATCTTATGAAACGTAAAGACCTAGCATATATATATCACTGGGTTAAATTTGCTATTTCGTGTACATTTATACTAAACATTGAAAATTTGTCTAGAAATATGATAAAGTATACAATAGGCCCGTGCTAATGGGCCAGAATGTCACCAGGAATCGATTTATGACTTACAAATAGCCCTATGTTGGAAAGAATTTAATGTCTATTTGACTTTTGACACATACATGTGAAAAGGCAAAAACAAACAAAAAAAATTACACCACAAGCTCAATTGGCAATATGTGAGGGTCAGCTGAAAAGTTCATAGGGAGACAGATACCCTCATCAAATGTGACCAATTGAGGTTTAATTTCCAATATTGCACCTGTTGCAGTCCATACATTTCCTCCATCAGTGTTTCAGTGCTTAGATCCCATTGGTTAAAAAAATCATCAACAGCAGGTATGACATCATACAAACTTTTCAGCCCACCCTTGGATATACTACTCATCATTCACTTTCAACGTAGATACAAAATCCGACATATGGGACTCTTCTATCCTATTAAATGATATGTTGTTTATTTGAAATCTATACTAGAAATCAACTTTGGTGACAAAATATTAAGAATTCAAAGAAAATTTTGATTCTGGATATTTTTCAAAGAATCATTAGGAATCCCAGTGGCATTTTGGCTAAAGTGCTGGACTTCAGCCTCAGAATTAACAATTTTGAACTCAAATCACACTATGATGTTTACTTTCAAATTAGGAAAGGTATGAACCTCCTTCTCCTACCTACCAGCCTTGGGTTAGATAGTATCACTGCTGTTCTTCTACAAGGACAGCTTTGGCATTAAATAACCCACAAAAATTAATATACCATTAAACAAAGAAATCAAATCAAATAGCCAAGACAGAATTGAATGAAATCACTTAAGAGTTAGCATAGAGGTTCTTGTTTTAGTATGTGTGTGTGTGTGTGTGTGTGTGTTTTAGAATATGTAGGTATGTATTTTCGAATTTATATATATATATAGTGTGTGTGTTTTAAAATGTGTGTGTGTGTGTGTGTTTTTTTTAAATGTATGTGTGTGTTTTAAAATGTGTGTGTTTTTTTTTTTTTAAATGTATATGTGTTTTAAAATGTGTGTGTGTGTGTGCTTTTTTTTTTTTAAAAATGTGTGTGTGTGTGTTTTAAAATGTATATGTGTGTGTGTGTTTTAAAATGTATATGTGTGTGTGTGTTTTAAAATGTATATGTGTGTGTGTGTGTTTTAAAATGTATATTTGTGTGTGTGTTTTAAAATGTATATATATGTGTGTGTGTTTTAAAATGTATATATTTTATGTGTGTGTGTGTTTTAAAATGTATATATATATATATATATATATGTGTGTGTGTGTGTGTGTTTTAAAATGTATATATGTGTGTGTGTATGTGTGGGGGGGTTTAAAATGTATATATATATATATATATATATATATATGTGTGTGTGTGTGGGTTTTAAAATGTATATATGTGTGTGTGTGTGGGTTTTAAAATGTATATATGTGTGTGTGGGTTTTAAAATGTATATATATGTGTGGGTTTTAAAATGTATATATATGTGTGTGTTTTAAAATGTATGTATATGTGTGTGTGTTTTAAAATGTATATATAGTTGTGTGTGTGTTTTAAAATGTATATATGTGTATGTGTGTGTGTTTTAAAATGTGTATGTGTTTTAAAATGAGTGTGTGTGTGTTTTAAAATGTGTGTGTGTTTTGAAATGTATATGTGTGTGTGTGTGTATGTTTTAAAATGTATGTATATATGTATGTGTGTGTGTGTGTGTGTTTTAAAATGTATATATATATGTGTGTGTGTGTTTTAAAATGTATATATATATGTGTGTGTGTGTTTTAAAATGTATATATATGTGTGTGTGTGTTTTAAAATGTGTGTGTGTTTGTTTTAAAATGTGTGTGTGTGTGTGTGTTTGAAAAAATATATATATCCACACATGTGTGCATGTTTTTTTGTTTTTGTTTTTCCAAGAAATATATATATATATATATATGAGCAGTACGTTCTCAGTATTTTTCAGATATACAGAAAATGCTTTTTACTCTCAAAATAGCCTTTTTTGAGTGGTGTTACTTTAAAATTTGGTTATAAAAAGTAAAATTTTACGAAAATATTCTTAAAAAGATATATCACTAAACCTTTCAGTCCAAAAAATTAGAACATTTCTGGAACTAGGATATTTTGTCTTAAACCTGAACTAAAGAGCCATTTAAAGATGGCACCAGAATTTTGATGATAAATTTGCTTGCACAGATTTTACCATAAAACTATCAACTCCAAAGCACCAGAGCTTTTAAACGAAAAATCATCAAAATAAAATTATAAAAAATGTCTTCTTCAAAATTCCAGATTAAGAATATGAATATGTCTGTTACAGTAAAAATCTTCAAAAATAGCCAATGTCTGGCACAAGGCCCAATATGCACACAGCTACTGAAAAGGTATATTTTTTAATAGTATGAATAACTTTGACTTTAATATTTTGTATCTTGGTATAAAGAAAACAAAAATTTTGCTTTTCAATTGAAATATTGGCAAGTTTTTCAATACTGAAAATAGAAGCAACAAAGTTTCAGCAGAGAGATGAATTCACATCCCTTTGTTTTGTCTCTTCTCCAGATATCTTGATAGAAGATGTTTTGTCACTTGCATGTCACAAGGGTGATTTTATATTCCTGTATGCAAGAGAGGAGAGAAAGAGACACAAAAGTGCTGTATGAATTGCTAATCAGAGGAGTGATAGAAAAATAAATGACTGACAAGTGTTAACAAACAAGGAAAGAAGTATTTATGATTTTATAAAATAAGCAATTTATCAACTTTGTCATGGATTGATTGATTGATTTTAATATGTCAACCTGTCTGGTATTATTTTATACCTTGAGGTTAGAGAATAGCATTTATTATATATTCATATTTTCATTTGGTGTGGTTGTTTCTAAAGAATTTTTTTTTTTTTTGCACATGATCCTATCAAATATGACTAATTTCTAAACGGATCTATTAGACCCATTGATGGGAGCTTAACAGGTTCTACCACTCTAGTTCAGAATGGACTTGGAAGTAATAGCAATGAAGGGGTACTCCAGAACTGGAACCTCACTATCAAATGCAGTTTAGTGTCATACCCAGGACATCCTTTTTGGGGGGGCAGGGTCTTAGCTCTCCGCATGGGATACAGTCAATGAATTCTAAGCTTTACCAACAGTGTCCAAACAGTAGCAATTGAAAGAAAAACTGTTTCATTCTTTGTTAACTTTGACAAGAAGTAATCATCTTTTTATTTTAAAAAATATTTGGGGACATTTTAAATGAGGAATGTTTCTTTTGGATATTTCTGAATATAGGGAGTAATTTTAAACATTTTCAGAACTTTTAAGGTTTTTTGTAATTATTTTCTAAATTTAGTTGTGATACAAAGCAAGAAGAATGAGGCACCCAGTATGAATAGAACTCATCAGTAATATTTTGCTTGTCTTGCTTGCTAACCATTGCATTTGCTCCTAGTTTATTTTTGTTGCAAAATAGGTGTAGATATTTTTCCACCTTGTGTAACTAAGGGGGGAAAATATCCACATTTCTAATCCCAGTGATCTTCTGTTATAGTATTTTGGAACCAAAATAAGAGGCTTACCCTCAGTCTAGATGGCCTCACCCAGTCTCAAATGTCGGACATTATCTTGTTATAGTTCAGATTTTAAGTTACTTTTTTCCTTGGTCAAGAATATATGTAGTCCAAGTTCAAAGCAGGATAACCTGAAGCCTGGCCCATTTACCAAAACTTATCTTGTTCCCCAATGATACCTGCATCGGATAAATATGGTCTAAAAAGAATTTGGGCTAAGGTTATCCTTACTATGCTTTTAACCTGGACTAATAAGATTTTTGTCTACTATTATGTTGAAAAGCTGATGTCATAACCTGATGAGCTATGTCATCAACCCCATTGCTTTCTCTTTGAGATATCTAGTTACAAATATTTTAGGTTAGTTGTAACCTAGTATCTCATTAGTAGTGTTTAGATTTTGTCTGTGCTGTTTATCTTCTGTCATGTGCAAAGTGTGGGAGAGGGTGGATATGAGGGCAGAAATAAATCTACATCTTCCCCTTCTTTAGACTCCACAAGGGGTGGGTATTGAAGGGGACCCTTCAAACTATGTTATAAGTCTGAAACTGCTTTGTTATGTATATGACAAAGAAGTATATGGTTTGTTGTTTTTTTTAAAACTTGAGTTTGCAATTGCAATGTGCTAAAGTTCACTTTGGAAGATGCCTTTTTCTAGCACCACTTAACCCCCCCCCCAAAAAAAAACCCTATGTTGCATTTTTATTTAAACCATGTCCAACTTATGAATGAGTATTAGTACCAGCTAGGGTTGACCATTTTTGCTGTGTAAGTCTGGTAGATATTTTATTTTGCCATCAGAATAAAAATGATATTCATTTAATCTAAAGAATTTAGTTAATCCCGATTAGTGTTTCGTGCTTTAGATTGACTTTTGTTAAGTTATTTTGTTTTTTGATTTGTTTTTGTTTTTTTTTTTCTTGCTATTTCTTTTTGATTTTATACTTTTTTTCTTTCAATTTTTTCTTTCAATTCCTTTTTTAAATACTTTTTTCTATTTGTCTTTTTTGCTGATACCTTTTTTTTTTTTTTTTACTATTTTTTTCTTTTTCTTTTCATTAATTTTTTTCTTTCCATTTCCTTTTTTTTGTCTACATGTTTTTTTTTTTCCTTTTTATTTATCATTTTTCTTACTGTCTTTTTTTAGGTCAATTCCTTTTTTTCTTCTTTATTTTTTCTTTTTTTTCTTTTTATCCATTTCTGATTTCTTCTTTCTCTTTCTTGTTCCTTATCATTGTTTCTTTCTTTTTATCCATTTCTGATTTCTCTCTCTTTTTTTTTTTGTTCTTTACTTGAGAAATGTGAACAATTATCTTCCTCAGCATAAGATACGAGAGTTCAAATCTTGCCCGAAGCTTATTCTTTCTGATCTGCTCCAGTAACTCAGGTGAAATGACAATCTAAATATTTCAATAAAAGCCAAAGAATTGATATGAAATGCTCATTTCAAATTAATAATTGACAATTCTTTTTCTTACAAATTTGAATAATGATTTTTGCTTTTGTATTTTTTGGATGAGATCGGAATATTGTAACTTTACCTATTTGATTGGCTTTGAGTTATGTTAGATTTTCATAAGATAACAAAAAAAAATGAATATGAAAAATATCTTTTATCTTCAATGGCTGTTTGTTGAATGTTTTGCATTCTGGACTTTTTTCCAAACCAAATGCTGACAATGACTATGAAAATAATCACCTTTCAGCAGAAATAAAATGCTTAAAACATCTGCTTGATGTAAAAACCAATCCTTTCAATACATCCTGACTTAGATGATTAATCTTTCTTTCTCTCTCTCTCTCTCTCTGTATATGTGTATATATATATATATATATATATATATATATATATATATATATATACATATACTGGTAAGGTGATCTAGTGTTACCTAGGTTAAAAAGTGTACCTATACAGAATCATCTTCACTAAAGCATGCCAACAGCCTGGATTCCTTTGTCTTGCCCTCTCACCATCCATCCCTATCAGTCAAATCCTTTACATAGTATCCAGTATCTGCACACCACTGATGAATGTAAGTCTTTGCTGATCAGCCAACACTGGAATGTATCAATGTTTAGTTGTCCTTAGGAGAACGTAACTTATGCTTGAGAAGTAGAGATGAACTCTTGTCTTGTTCGTTTTACTTAGATGGTTTGCAAGATGGGAGGTAGGTGGTAGTACAGCTGCTATTATGTAGGTTGTTGCTTTCAGGATTTGTTCAAAACATCATGTAGCACCTTTCTTTTCCGGGCATTTTGTTGGACTCCTATAGGTGCAGCTATATAGTAGTACTAATATGTCTATAGTTTGGAAAAATTCCCATTTTATTTTATCAAAGAGGTCAAATTTACATATGGCCATTAGCAATCCCTTTTCTTTGCATATGTTGACATCAGTTTCACTAGATGAGATATTGCTACTGAGGTATTTGAACTGGTCCAATTTCAGAGGCTTGCCATTTAATGAGGACATGGCACCATCTTGATTAAAACACATGATATCCATTTTATCTGAGTTCAGGGAGAGACCAATATCTCTTGCTGCCTGCTCTAGGCTATGCAGCAGTGATTCAGCTATTTGCAAAAAGCATTAGATCTTCTGCGTAGTCTGACTCAATAATAGTTTCTGTGGTATACATTTTTATGGAAATTTATTGTAATTGAATTGTACTGGGCTAAATTATTAAAAAAAATAGAAAGTTGACAAAGTTCAACACTTCATCCAGTAGGCTAGATTTAACGACGTAAACTTCAGACCAGTTAGCTGGGAATATAGAATACACTAAATAGTAGGAGACACTGAGCTCTTTAACCTGGGTATGGAAACCAGTGTAGGAGAATGAAAACTCTGATTTCAAAACCTGTTAAATTCTGCTTAGAAATGACCTTATGTCACAACCTGCTCATGCAGAGGAGTTGGGTTAAATACGTATACAGAGAGGGATTAAACCTTTCAAAGAAATAGCAAGAGTTGGTTCCAACTAGACCAAAAAGAAGCAATACCATACATTGTCCATTATCCATTTCCTCCTATTTCCATGTTCTTGGAAACTAAACTATGAGAGAGTAAAACAGAGATCTTAACAGTTGAGATGGATTTTGTTTTCTCCTTCACCACCCAACAATTAGCTTTCACCAGCATAGCAGTCATTGCTGACTATGCTATGAAAGAATAAAGTTTCATTGGGAGTTTGATGATCTGAAGAACAGCACAAACAGTAATAAAAAAAAATTGATAAATACTCATAATGCTTCATCAAACAATAAAATTCAATTTATTATAAGATGAAAAACAACTAAAATTAAGATGAAAGAAACACTTTGATTTATCATAATTTTTTCTTGTTAACAAATAATGATGGTTGACAATGATTCATCTTGTAAAAAATCTAGATACTGTTTCAAGAATTATTTCATTTCTGTTGGCAGAGCTTAAAATATGCTGACTGTATTCTCTGCAGAGGAGAAAGATCATCTTTTCCAAAAAAAAGATGTCCTATAAATGACAACTGCTACTGATGGTGAAATTTCAGTCCTGGAGATCTGGAGTACCTCTTCATTGCTATTACTCCCAGGTCCACTTTAACCCAAAGTGGCAGTACCTGTTAAAGTTCCATCTATGGGCCAAATAGATCTGTTTAAAAATTATGATGATAAACTCCCCATTCACTTGTCCTCCACCCTTTACCATTCACTTCTCCTCTACCCTTTACCATTCACTTCTCCTCCACCATTTACCATTCACTTCTCCCTCCATCAGACTTGCCATTCTCAATGGAACCATAGCTATAATGTTATTACATCTATTTGTGTAATCTTATATATCAGTGTACTTGAATATTGAATTAACCTTTAAGTAGTGATCATTATTATGGCAGTAGATCTTGTTTAGGTCATTATTCACAATAGACATGCATATTTTATGTTAAGTGAATCTTTATTAATTACTGGCAATGTAACTTGGGATTGCTCGGAATTTGAGTGGCTTTCTGGATTGTTTTTATCTATAGATAAATCAGCTTTTTGTTTGTTTTTAAATGTCTGCATGTGTGTATCTTTTATCAGAGGTACCTGTGGTGTGCTGTTTTGGTTTCTTTGTTTTTAATGACATATCAACCTTTGTGGGTTATTAAATGCCAAAGCCATTCTTTTACAAGAACAGTAGTGGTATTATTTAACCCATTGCTTGGAGAATAAGAGGATTCATACCTTTCCCGATGGTATTAGTCTGAAAGTGAAGTTCAAACTCATTGTTTGCATTTCACATAGTGCTTATACCCTTGGAAAAGGTATGAATCCAAGTATTCTCCCTCCAGTTGTGGATAAATAGTAGGGCAGACTGGGCTTTTTAACCTTGGTATCCAGTTGTAGACCTGGAGAGGAATGGGCTCTACCAAGCTATTCCTGTACAAGATACAGTATATGAGTTGTGCTCTCATGATTAAACCAGGTTAAGAAATAAGGGAAATAAAGAAGATATGTGTATCTTCCCCCACCCAAGTATATTCTAATCATAGAATTTCTATTTTAATTACTTGAAAATGCTAATTACTGTATATACTTATGTTACAAATGAGTTTTTCAGACCAATTTTTCACCTAAAAAATAATGGACCATTCATTTCATGAAATGTTTTTTAAACCTCAAAGTTTAGTTTGTTTCTAGGCCTAATCTTGTTATAACTTCAAAAGTGTTCCAACAAAGGCTGTTTCTTTACACATTGAAGACTGCTATCATTTTCATTGCTATATTCACAATGTTTTGGCTGTCATTCAAGTAAAGGATTAAGTTCTGAATTTCCAGAAGGTTACTGAGTACAACAAAAGACACCTCAAAATATTGTGAATATAGCAGACAAGAGGAATATAGCAGTCTGCATTGTGTAGAGAATAATAACAATGGCTCATATCAGAAATATAGACAAAGGCTATTAGTGAAGATAATGAAGGTTTTACTTGAACATTGTTTACTGTTTATAACCCTTGTGCATATAATATGTACAAATATAAATATTAAATAGTAAGTAAAGTTGGCGACCGTCGTCAAGGGCTACTAGAAGGCTCTCTTTTCAATAGCTACTACACCGAGGTGTAGGGGAGGGCGCTACTCCTTTCCCTGGATTTCTCCACTTTACCCTTGATCTGTACTTTATATTGCTGAGTGTTAAGCAAGGTGGTATCAAGTACTATTTGTAAAGTCTTTGTTATGACGCGACCTGGGATTAGCCCCAGGTCTCCCTGAGCCTTGATGAATGCTCTACTCACTTGGCCAATGAGCCAGTTGATAAATAGTAAATTAAGGTATGTCAAAACTTTATCATCAACTGAGCTTTGTTTAGAATTTTCAAGACAATGTTGTATGATTTTATTTATAAAAATATAGATAAATAATGCCTCTTAAGTGTACTTAATCAGTTGCATTAATAATTCTATTATCAATGCTATTATTTGTCAGTGGTGGGTTAGTGTTTATTTGGATCTTCCAAACATTAAATGTTTGGAAGATCCAAATAAACACTTTAAGCTACATCAAAGTCTAGACTCTTATTTATGTTATTGAATTGATTTTGATTGTATTACAATAGTTTTAAAAATATAAATAAGTGTTTGAATGTTTTCTCTTTATGCCATTGAATTTTAAAGAAATATTTTTGTGGATCAGTATAGCCAAAGTTTAGGGGTTATTTTACTCCTTATAGGTTATTCTCCTCAATCTTAACTACATAGTGAGTTCATACTCCAGTCACGCTATTTTGTTCACTTTTGGGCAAATACCCTTGGGAAAGGTATGTACTTCCTTATCCTTGCAGCTATGGGTTAAATAGTACCACTACTGTTCTTTTAGGAAAATGGCTTTGGTATTAAATAACCTACAAAGGTTGATATACTATAAAACAAAGAAACCAAATCAATCAGATTTAACTAGTGGTTTTTCACTGGAGTCTGGTAGACATTAAATCCTCAGATCTCCAGAACTCTACTAAGTATTCTAGATGATATTAATAGTGCTCTTGTTTGGATAGTCTTCATTCTTCCTCTGCTTTCCAATTCCTCTATCTTCCTTTCCAATCCTTGGGGACCATTCCAAAGGCAACAATTACAACTGATATCATTGTTAACCTTAAGTTTTACAATTTCATCATTATTATTATAATCTTCATAAGTTTTTCATACTGTCTTTAACCTGTGTATTTTCATTGAAGTTTGAGTGACAGCAAATCTCCTCAGGTCTCTAGAACTCTTCCAAGTATTCTACCTGATATTAATAGTGCTGTTATCTGGATGGTCTTCATTCTTCCTCAGATATCCATTTTCCCCAGTCTCTTTCTCAGGTTTTTGGAGACCGTTTCAAGGGCCACTGGGGACTGTTCCAAGTGCTCCAACTACAATTGATATTATCATCACCTTCAGATTCCACAAATTTTTTAGCTCTCTAGCAAGATTTAAGTATTTGTCTATATTTTTACATTCTTTTATTCTTAATGTATGGTCTGCTGGAATGACAAAATCCACTCATTGACAAGTTTTCTTGATTCCTACTAGATCGGGTCTTTTAAGTGTGCCTTTTGGAAAATAACTCATTTTTGTTTTCATTTAGTTATTGTTATATTAGGCCTAAAACTTCTAGATAGTTATTCTACAGTAGATCATGCAGACCATTACACATGAAGTTAATTCTCACTAATCATTGGCCTAGTGGTTAGAGTGTTCGCCAATGGCCCGGGAGACCTGGGTTCAATCCCAGGTCGAGTCATACCAAAGACTCAAAAAATGCTACTTGATGCCTCCTTGCTTAACATTTAGCATTATAAGGTAGGGATCAAGGGTAAAGTGGAGCAATCCAGGGAAAGGAGTAGCGCCCTCCCCTACACATTGGTGTAGTAGCTATCGAAAGGGGAGCCTTCAGGTCACCCTCGACTATGGTTGCCAACTTTACTTACTTTAGACTTGAGCCGCTACTAAGTTGATGATAACTTACTTAATAACAATTTAGTTTTAGAATCTACTTCTTTTTTAATGGTTAGGGTTGGGGAAAATTTCATTTAATAGAAAAAGGTTATGAAAAATTTGGAATGAAAAAAGTTTGTGAAGGCCAGTTTATAAAGTTAGTGATAGCAATGTTGGTTGTGGAAAGTTTGTAAAAATAGGATCACGCAAAATACAAAGGTTACAGTTAATGAAGTAATTTGTCTAAATTGGTTTTGAGAGGAAATTAGCTGAGGATTTTTAGTTATTTAGGTTAAAAACAGGCAGATCAACTTTTTTTTTTTTTTTCAGATGCTAACAAAATGTCTAAGCATTTTCTGAGGGAAAGGATTTTTTAAACTTGTGCTTAAATAATTTTTTTTTTTTTTTTTTTGTATTTGTGTCTTGTTCTGTCTTGCTTGCTCTGTGGGCCTAATTCTCACACTCTTTCTTACTCTATGTTTGTCTCTCTCTCTCACTTTCATCCTGTTCGCTGGGGTTGAAGAATACATTGACTCTACCTCTGCAGAGGGTCAAGGACCCCCTACCGCCACCACCACCACCATGAAGCTACCTATTGGTTGTGGGTGGTAACTTGTTATGCTTGAGAATGGGATCCTAGTAGCTGGGCAGTCCATGATCTTGCAACCAAAGAGGTCACATGCAATACTCCACTTTGGCCCTTACTGGACCAGACCAATGGTCAGAGAGACTAGATCTGATCAATCAGCTGGTCATGTCAGCCCTCTTTCAGATTTTTGCAAAAATGTGAATCAGAGGATCAATCATGCTGAGGAAAGACCCATATTCCTTCCTGTCCCTGGGTGAGGAATTATCCTGAGAATGAAAACTTGGGAACACAATGTAACTATCAGCATGAGTATACTATGTAGCTCTGATATCACTTGGCAAATAGGTTTTCCCCTCGGTATATCCTAAAGTGAAGCTCCATGTCAATGAAACTCAAAATATGTTCTTATGGATTCAAAAAATCAAATAAGCAAAAAGACCTCACTACGAATCTGAATCAAGTCATGAAGAAATATACCCAAAATTTATTGTACTAGAATTTGAAAAAGAACTTCTTACCAAACTATCACCATTTATTATAGAGAAAACAATTTTTTCAATAATTACTCCCAAATTGGTCAAAAGCCTTAAAAATGGAACCCTCTTCAAAGAGGTGGCAAGAAAAAAGAACAATCTGAGATATTAGTAAAATTGAAAAAGTTCTACAACATAAGCATAAATACTTATTCCCATGAGAGACTAAACCCCTTTAGAGATATGGTACAGAACAAAGATTTATCCCTATGCTCGATCACATAAATATAAAAACAAACTAAAAAAAAATGAATTGATGTCAAAAGAATACCATCAGAAAGTTAAATTGAATAACCAACACTGATCAACAATCTAAAACCTCTATCTGAAATAAAAATTGGATTTATATTAGCTAAAGTAGAAAAAATATATACCAAATCCCAGAAGATGCCACAATTGCCAAAAATATGGACTCTTAAAAGAAGCTTGTACAAGAAAACCAATATACGTGAAATATGGAGCAAATGAACCTGAACATACAGAAGAAACTTGCAAAAATAATTCAAACTGCAGCAACTGTAAGGAAAACCACAAAAAACAACACTAAAAACACTGCAAAATCTGAGAAAAAGAAAGGGAAATCATAAAAACTTAACTCACCCAGAATATAACATCCCAGAAGCAAGAAGGTTCAAAGGAATGTGCAACAAGTTAAATAGTTCACAGTTCATTAATGTTTATTCTTTCTATCCTTGTTTCATTCTCCTTTCTTTTTCTTTTTTTTCTTTTCTCTGTTGCTAAAGTCATTAGTTTTCCTTCCATCAAACCAACTTTTGGTAAAATCACTAAAAATCCAAATAAAAACTCAGTAAATATTCAAATAAAAACAAAAAATGGAAGAATTGATAAACTCAATAAATGAACTGCAAATCTAATTAAAAGCTTAAAAACAATGCCCATTATAGAAAAAAAACCCTCCATCAATAAATCAAATAGCATCTACACAACATAGATATAGATCAACTTAAAGAAGAGAAGAAAATCAAAAACCTACTAAAAACTTCACTATAGAAACTAATTTAGAATTTAAAACAAATGGAAACTGAAATGGACTCAACACCCATAATTCAAAAGACAAAAATCAAATAAAACATCTAAAACCCTCAAATAAAAACCATGATGCACAAAATAATACTATGAAATATAGAAAATCACTACTAAACTAGCTTTACAACAAAATGGACCACACACCCTAAATAAACACTCATGACCAACTACCAAAATACTTACAAGATAATCCAATAGAACTGTTATGACTACAAGGCAAATTACAATGAACTACTGCTAATAATAACTGAACTAAACTCAACCATCATATGCCTCCAAGAAACCAAATATGAAAAATTATGAACAATATGATTACATATACTCTGCCCTCATCAGCCACCAACTAGGAGTGATAACACAGTTACAGTAGCTCAAGGCGGTACTGGTGCTACCAAGCGTCTTTTGCCATCAGGGTATTTAAATATATAGATCAACTAAAAGGAGAAATTACGTTGTATGTTCATCTTCATTTATAGTGCTGTTTGATACTGGCCTTAGAGAATCAGGTGGAGTATTATTAGGAAAAATGGAGGTGCCCGTGGTGTAATGGTTATTGTCGTAGGAAATGGACACGGCAACACAAGTTCAAATCCTGGACGAGACTGATTGCATTTCACATAGCACTAAAACCCTTGGGAAAGGTATGAATCCAATTATTCTCCTTCCAGCTATAGGTAAATAGTAGGACAGACTGGGTTCTTCAGCCTTGGTGAGGCAACTAGTCTAGGAGAAGGAAAACTCTGAATTCAAACCTGTTAAACTCCGCGTAAAAAATTGACCTTGTGTCATATCCTGCCTGAGCGGAGGGGTTGGTAAATATGATTATTAGGAAAATGTCCCTCAAAGTAAAATCAACATCAATACTTGTAAGCAATTGCAGTCTCAGTAGCCTTACACTAAACTATTAGTGTATATCCTACCTCATGACCTCCATATATAAAAAAGAGATTCGCAACTTGATTAAACAACTCCCTGAACCATTTATCGTGATGAGAGACAACATAATATGGAGAAATAAAACAATGAACAAAAGAGACCAGACTCTAAAAATCATCAATCAGAAGTCAAAGATTCACCATTACCCATCCTCAGGTACATTTTCTGCCATAGACCTAACCCTCAGTGACCCATTAATTTTCATAAGATATAACTGGAGGGGATACAAAAACCCCTGTAGTAGTGACTACTCCTCAATAATTAATGGAAAATACTATCATAGAAAACTCAGAATCACAAACAATTCCAAAACAGGGGTGGGGGAATTTAAAAAACCAAACTGGTAATCCTAAAAAAAAACTATGCCTTACTACACTAATCCCCGAAACAAATACAATTTGTGAATTATGTAAAAAAATATCTTTACATTCTGTTGTTGTTTGAGTAATGATTCATGAACTTTCAGCAAGGAACTCTTCAAAATCTTCTTCACTTCATTGTAAACTACAAAATAATTGTAATGGTTTATTATTCTGACAATATTTCAATTCTTCATGAGAGGATCAAATAATTACACAACAAGCTCTACCACATAGAAGTTTACATTGATGAATGGCCGGCAGGTTACAAAAGTAACAGAAAAAAAGTGATGCTTAGCATTGGCCACACCCATGTCACCCACTCACACTTTGTAAAAAAGGAAGATACCCCACTATGCTCAATGTGCTAAGTATCCCTCACAGTCAAACCTATTCTCTTAAACTACGACAGTTTCAGAGACACATTTAACCAAAATACTACCTGACAAACAACTCAAAAGACCTTTTTTTTTTTTAATGTAATATATATAAATTTTCTTTGCTTCCTCTCAGCTTTTTCAATGGTCACTCTCCCATATTTACTTCCTCTGGTATAAACATGATTGTCACTGACATAATTCTCTAAAAAGAAGTGTCCGAAACAAAGAGTCTCTCTTCTTTTCTTTTTTTAAAAGGATTTTTAAATATTTTAATCATTTTTTAAAATGTTTTTTATACACATGCGTTTAAAAACTACATACACATATGTGTGTGTGTGTGTATACATGTTCACATTCTGGGAACAATCTACTGCTTGAGTCAGTAAACAGGTTTGTTTTGGCTGGCACATGTTCATGTCTAAATGTTTCTTGTTTTCCCAAAGGGTAACATTGAACTAATAAGCAGAGATCAGAGACTGTTTTTAATTACTGTGTGAGAGGAGTTTCTCGAGTTTTGAGTTATTACTTTAAAAAAAAAAATTTATCCACTTTTCTTCTCATTCAATGTTTTGTACCTCAGAAATTAAAGTAGTGGAGTGGATACATCGGAAGTTTGAGGTTTTAATTCTAAAATTTGATGATTCTTCTCTGGAATAACTAATTCTTTTTCAGGAAAGTAAGAAGGTTCATTTCTTTGAGCAGTCAGGCTTGTACTTGTGAAACCCTGGCTACCAACAGGATATGATAGGTTTTTACAAAAGACAGTTTATATGTTCTCTTTTTTTTCCTTTTTTTTTTTTTTTTTTCTTTCATTGTGAAAAAATTTTCCCTTAAAAAAATCACCGTTATTGTCATCTCTTTCTCTTTGCCTCGCCCCATCTCTCTTTTTCTTTGCCTCGCCCCATCTCTCTTTTTCTTTGCCTCGCCCCATCTCTCTTTTTCTTTGCCTCGCCCCATCTCTCTTTCTTTTTGCCTCACCCCATCTCTTTCTGTCTCACCTCTCCTTCATCTCTCTCTCTCTCTCTCTTTGCCTCACCCTTATCTCTTTCTCTTTACCTTGTCCTATTTTTTTTGTCTCTTTGCCTTATCCCATTTCTCTCTCTTTTTTGCCTTGTACCATCTCACTCTCTCTCACTGCCTTGTCCTATCTCTCTCTTTCTCTCTCTCTCTGCATTGACCTATCTCTCTTTCTCTCCCCTTATCCCTCCCCCTCCCCTCTCTTCATTTCTCTTACTCTTTATTTTTCTCTTTATTTTCTCTGAACACAAAGCAATATGCTTCATTTAATCACATTTTTACTTTTACTTTCATTCTCACAATTTTGATCAATAGAAACTGATAGATTAACTGAAGGAATTTTTTTTTTCTTTTTGAACCCCTTGAAAATGCCACTCCAAAAAGAACCATTGATCTGAAATGATTTTCCTCATCTCTAAAATAAAAAAAGAATTATAACTCCATCCTCCACCCTGCAAGATTCTTGTTTCCCCTTGTTTCACAAATGGCCCACTTGGATTTCAATTGGTACAATTAATAGGCAAGCCACAGTTGACTCTCCCTAGGAAGCCGGCAAGACATGATTAGCCCAATTATTAATAGCTCAACTTCTGCTGCTGCCACTGCCATTTCTCTTTAAGCTGACACTATTGGCACTGATATTGGCCACAAGCAAGGAACTGTTCTTAGCCAGAAATATGGATTTTCAAGACTATGATTAGAAAGCTGGTGATCCTAGATCATTTTTCTCCAGTACACATCACTAAAAATGATTGTTTCCACTATGGTAACCAAGGTTGAAATGTCTAATTTTATTTGGTGTTATGTGAAAGACAAAATGAAAAGCTTTTTTTATTTTCTTTTAAGCATAAACTTTCTGCAATTAATTGAATGAGATTCTGAATATAAATGGTGGAATAAAAAGGCATAATTTTTTTTAATAGATTTGAGCAAGCATCCCTTCAGTTCTGATCTGCACTATATCAAAATTATAATGCTGGTAAAGTGAAGGTGTGTGTGTATATATATATATATATATATATATATATATATATATATATATATATATATAGTGGAATAAACGAATAGTTCTAGAAACATTTTTTCATGAATCAAAAAGTGCTCCATTTTAGCCAATAGAACAGGTGTAATATAAATAAGGTTGGTAATTAATTATATTACTTGATTATTTTATTTGTAGTGATAAATTGTGAGTTTGCTAGAATCTTTTGAATTAGTGTTGGTCGAATTGAAAAGGTTGCATAGGTGCACATATCATAACCAGGATGTTAACTCGTGTCAAAGTAGGGTTTTGTTTTGAACTCAGGGTTGTAGACAGGATGTTAAAAAGTAAATAAATTCAATGCATGTCAGCTGACTTAAAGATAGCATGACACGTGTTCTTACCATCATTAGAGGATGAGATAATATATTGTTGTAACCTAATGGAAATGAAATGGAAATCTTTATAACATTAACAAAATATAATACTCACCGGCAGCAGGAAGAAGGTAAACCACTGCTAGTGGTGAACTACCTAGTCACCCCCTCCCCTCACAATAGTGTCCAACATATTTATGAGGATTGGAACATACCCATTAATGTTCATAGGTACAGTATATAACAATTATATAAGCAGGGGGATTCTTGGAAGTCAGTTCAGTTTGGAGTTCAGAGTGTCGAGAACAGTTGGTTGGAGTCAGATGAGTGACTTGTTAGGGGCAGATTGTTTGTCTACCAACGATGAATCTGATAGTGTTTCTATGACACAAGTAAATCTTTCTATCTTCCTCTCTCATTTCATGTCTGACTTATAGAAAAACAGTAGCGCTAATAAACTTTTCATATCTAAAGAAACAATGGGTCTGTCTTGTATTTAAGTAAGGTAATTGATATTCGAGTTGATGTCATATCGGTGAGGCAATGTTACACAGGATAAAAGCTAAAATAAGCAAATATTCATGTATATATGGCTATATAAAAAGCTGTTCATGTGCTAATGAAAGGAGATTTCAGGTGAATTATGAAATAGCTCCTGACAGAAATCACAGATTAGATCACCCTTTGCATCAGGCTTCACACAACAGTATATAAAAGGATACCCACCATATGGAAACCACTTGGACTGATGATTGTATTGGCAAGAAACTGTCACTAAGCACTACTGGTTCTGTGTCTATGCTATCCTTACTTAGATATATATGCTCTATCACTGATATTGAGCACTCTTCATCTATAGATAGAGGAAAGTGTATCATTAATATATGTGTATGTGATAAAGTGAGTGGTTAAAGACTGGGTAGTATTAAAATGGTTTGATGAACTCTCTTGATGGTTCAATGATAATCTCTCATTATGAGAGATACAAAGATTATTATGAATCATCAATTTAGGAAAAAACTAATGTAAAACCTGTGGCTTCAATGATATAAGCTGGCTCTTCACTTTAAAAGATATGTTATTGAAGTTCAGTGAATAGGATTGACTTAGTACACCTTTCCTCACTATAAAAAAAAGACTTCTAGTACTGGTATTGCTTGATAATCAAAATTGAGGTGGCAGATCTCTCTCTCTCTCTCACACACACACACTCACACACACTCATAGTAATACATGACAATATTTGAATTTAAAGTTGTTCTTGAAGCATTTCCCCACCAAAGCTTGAGAGCCCAGTCTGCTCTATGATTTTACCCATAGTTGAGAGAGAAAAGAGGTGAAGTCATGCCTTTCTTAAGGCATGCTATAGTGCATATCAAACTATCAAGGCTGGAATTTGAATTTAGTCCATCAATTCTATTCAGCGTTCCACTATAAGGCAATAGTCACAGACTGTCTTTAAATGTGCATATGAAATAAAGTTTGGAATTAAAATATATAAAAAATGATAAAAAGTTGGAGGAATACTTTTCATACACCCACCCATATAGTAATGTTATAACTACCTAAAAATTGTCCATTGTTGCCCTAAAGCTATGGAGGGGTCCCAGTGACATAGTGGCAAATGTGCCAGATGGTGACATCATAGTGAGTGAATTTGAACTCCACTTGGACTTTGCATTCACTTTCAGACTAATACCCTTAGGGAACTAATAGCTTTGGCATTCAATAACACATGAATGTTGATATGTCATTAAATAAAGAAACCAAAACAAACCTAGAGAAACCAATCTGCTGTTTGCCCCAGTCGGCTGGGGCTGTAGAATACACTAACTGCTTCTCTGCAAAAGGGTAAGACCCTTCCCCTCTAATGAGTATCCTAGATATGACATGAAATAATCTGATGGTGAGGTTCCAGTAATGCTGGAGCTTTGGGGAATGCAAAGTGTAGCACCTGATAGGGTCCTATCTATAGGTCAAATAGAACTAAACTGTTCTTATGCTCAACTGAATTGTTTGAAATAGAACTGTTTTGACATTTAACTGTTTGTAAACAAAAACTATATATTCACTTAACTGAATTGTTTAAAATTTGATTCAATGTTATATGACCTGAAAAGGGGTTGATACGCTGTAAAACAAAACAACCAATCAACCAGCTGTATTGTTTTTATCATAGTTGTGGAGAAAAAAAAGTGGATTCATGGCTTTCCTAAAGCCATGAGTGCAAAGTGAATGCAAATACTCTTGGCCAGAATTTAAACTTGATTTGACAGTTCAATTTTCTGTCATCTGTGGCTTGAGAATATACCAAGTGTATCTCTACAGAGGGGTAAGATTCCCCCAAAGCGTGTTCTAGGTATGACACTAAAAGTCTGATGGTGAGGCTTCAGTAATGCTGGAGCTTTGGGGAATGTGGAGTACTCCTTCAATGTCATTGCTCCCAGGTTGACTCTGGCCTGGAGTGGTAGCACTTGATAAGGATCTTATCTTTGGGTTAAATAGAACTAAACTGTGTACTTATGGTAAACTGAATTGTTTGAAATATAACTATTTTGACATTTAAACTGTGTATTTATATTAAACTGAAATGGTTGAAATAAAACTGTTTATATGTATAAAATAACGTATAATATAATAATGTATTAAATAACCTACAGTGTTTGATATGCCATAAAACCAAACCAAACTACACCTTTTCTGTACATTTCAAGTAACTCAGGATTTCTTGTATATTTTCTTTTTTTTTTTTGTTTGTACTTGGTGACATTCTTGGAATGATTTTTTTTTTAAAGATTCTTTACCACTTGAAAGACAAAGAATTCAGCAGACAACTAAATGGATAACCATTGTTTGTATTCTTCAATTACAGCGAAGTAAACAATGTTGGCACCTTTATTGATGTTAGCCTGAAAGAAAACTCTTAACCTGACACTTTTGCACTCTGGTTTTATTTTTTGCTTTATTTATTTATTTTTATTTCACCTTTTCTTTAACTTTCTGCTTTTCTTCAAGGTTATTTCCTTCAAACAATTGTTTGTCATGTAGACAGGCTTGACTATGGAAGAACATTTAATTACTGAAATATTTGTATTTACCTAATCCCTCTGTCACAGGTGAGGCTCCAGTTCTGGAGATCTGAGGAGTGTGGTGTACCCACTTGATTCCCATTACTCCAGTGTCTACTCTGATCTAGACTAGTAGTACTTATTAGTTTTCCATATCTGGATCAAATTGATCAGTTTATGAATTATTTTTATTTGCTAGGACCATATGCAAAAAAACAAACTTCTGAAAAGACAACCACACAAAAAATGTAAATATGAAAATATAATGAATACAATTCCCTAACTTTTAACTATAAGATGGATTGAAATGTCATTAAAATCTTTCTCCTAAATTGGTTGCCTTACAAAAGCTAGAGAATCTACCCATAGTTGGTGAGGGTGAATTGATGGATTCATGCTTTCCCAGGGGCATTAGCACAAAATAAAATACAGATTCATTCAATATTCACACTTGAGTTGCCAATTCCTTTTCCTACGATAATAGCCATTATTCTAAGCATATCTCCTCCTTACTGAAATTTAAAATCTGTAATTAAGCTCCTACTCCATATAGTTTTTGAGGAAACTTCTATAAGATTTTAATATTTTTTTTTTTTTATTTCAACTGGTATGATTGAAGCTATAAGCTCTGTTACCATTTGTTATTATTACAAGGATCATTAAATAAGTTTCCAGACTTTTTTCATATGGGCACTTTTATTGATAGTACACACATGAAACTCTAGTCCCCTTCAAAGGAATCTCCTCCAACTGCAATGCACTTGTTGTACCATTCCAACAACTTCTAGAAGGCCCCATGGAAGTTCTCTTGTGTGAGCGTGTCAATGACCTTCGTCACACCCTCTTTCATCTCCTCAATTGTCTCATAACGACAACCTCTGAGCTTAGGGAATAACTGAAAGTCACAGGGAGCAAGCTCTGGACTATAGGGAGGTTGAGGAACTTGATGCCTATCTTGGTCAAATAGTCTGTGATAAGGATGGAGTTGTGGACTGGTGCATTGTCCTGGTGGAAATGCCACTGAGCTGATTTGAAGAGTGCTGGCCTCTTCCAACGGAATCTCTTCCTGAACTCGCTTAAAACCTCAACATAGTAACCCTAAGCCTTTGGCCAATCAACTCTGGTCTATTGACTTCCTTACTCCTCCCACACCTGTTATCATCCCTCACAGACTCCCTGCCTTCGTTGAATCTCTTATGCCACTCAAAAACTGATGCTCAATTCATACAAGATGGTCGAAAAGCAGTCTGAAGCATTCCATACATTTCTGTGGCATTTTTTCCAAGTTTAAAACAGAATTTTATTGCATATCATTCTTCTAATGTGTCCTCCCGTCCAGATTGCATTTTTGAAATTCACCAGCTGTGACAATCAGGCTTTAGTAGGGTGTATTCCAATTGCTGCTGTAGCTGTTCATTTGAACCTGAAATCATAAAAATTGGTCAGTCATCTCATAAGATGTATAGCAATAAAATCGTGAATTTTCAAGAGTCTATGGCAATTTAAAAGCCTGTACAAAAAAGTCTAGAAACTTATTGAAGGCACCACATATATCTTTCTTCTTAACCTCTTGGCAACATTTATTGACTTATAATTCTTTACAAGAATGTAATTTGGTGTTTATAGCTCAAAATCTTAACCCTAGGGCAGGTTTTCAGCTAGTTACTAATAAATTAAAAGAAGTTACTAAAGAGCCTCATTGAAGATATAGCTTTAGTGACTTAAGTAGATAAATTGTGAGAAGAAATCAAATTAATAGAATAATAATTTTATTCTCATTACTTTGATTAATGTAAATACTGTCTGTCTGCAATTCATGACCAGCTGCTCTGGTGATTCTGTACAAACTAATCTAATTAGGCATGTAACAGCTTTTGAGTTTCTTCTTTTGGTTGAGAAAAACATGACAACTTGACTGATGTTTGTGCTGCGTATTTTTCTTTTCTTTTCAAACACCTGGTAAATTGGCTCAGTCGACTGGGGCTGTAGAATACACCAACTGCATCCCTACAGAGGGGTAAAACTCCTTCAACGAGTATCCTGGATATGACACTAAACAATCTGATGCTGAGGCTTCAGTAATGCTGGAGCTTTAGGGAATGCAGAGTACCCCTTCATTGCCATCACTCCCAGGTCCACTCTGGCCAGGAGTGGTAGCATCTGATAGGGTCCTGTCTATGGGTCAATTAGAGCTGTTTATACTAAATTGAATTGTCTGAAATAGAACTGTTTGTACATTTAACTGTGTAAAGAAAAAAAACTGTACTTATGTTAAACTGAATTGTTAGAAATAAAACTGTTTTTACATTTAACAGTGTGTAAACAAATGACTCGTGTTTAACTGAATTGTTTGTGATACATAGCAATACTTGGAAAACATTAAACTGTGTGCAAATAAATGATTTATTGTAAATAGAATTATTAATAAGTGAAACCATTTAACTGTGTGAAAAAAAATGAGCTCTGGTTTGTTATCTACAAAATGTGTTTAGTAGTCATATATTTGATATGTGTGTATAAAAAGGATGTAGCATTAAATAACCTACAATGGTTGATATGCCGTAAAACCCAACTAGGCAAACAATGTGAAATACTGAAATGAAATAAATGTTGAATTTTACACATAATAACGAGAAATAGTTTCTTTTATTGTCTTGGGAAATTCCATATATAATAGTGTTATTGGAAAACAGTAAATGTCTTCCTTGGATTTAGGAGTGTATTAAAAAGGTTCACATTCATTTTAAACATTATCTTAAGTAGATCTCTTTGACTCATACAGGGCATCCTAATAGGTCTCCTCACTCAAGGACAGAGTAGACCTGTGGGTAATTGAAATAAAGCAGTGACTCTATACTCTTCAAAGCTCTGGAACTGGATCCAAATTAATGTCTTAGCCAGGACGATATGAATATAGTAGTCTTTTCTTAAGCAAAGTTTGTTCGACGCAAGGCCACAATGATTAGACCAATTTTTCACAGGCTGTCTAAAATGAGCTTGATAATTGGTCTATGATGGTGTCTTTCTTGTATATTTACAGCATATGCTGAGGTCATTCACTTTTAGGACTTTTTTTTTTCATCATATTGAAAAAAAAAGAATTTATTCAGTAATTTATTTTCCTTATATTGTAAATGATTACTTAACAGCTACACTTAAGCAAATGACATTTCATTTCAAATATTCTTTTTTTCTTTTCTAGGTAAGTCACTTGGTAACTTGTCTTTGTGAAGTTTATTAAAATTCAACTTCCTTGAAAAAGTAAGTAATTTTCATTTACTTCAACTATTACAAGGGTGAATCAAAAGCTTTGCAATATTTTGGCAATGGGGAATTACCTTTCAGCAACTCTGGATGCTTTTGCCATAGTTGTAAAGGGGATAGACCACACTGTTCTGTGAGATGACAAGCTCACCTGATACTCTCTGAGTACTACTCACCTCTGGTTTGGAGCATAGCCTTGGAATCTACAGTTTAAGGCTGACCTGACCTGACTGATCATCAATTTTCTTACAAATTGAGCAAAGTTTCTTGAGCTACCTGTTTAATGTACTGTAATCAACTGACCCTTGACCAGATGTTTTTTGGTTGCTTCTGTGGTATTATGGCCGAGTTTAAACTTATAGGGAATAAGTTTCTGAATTAAACTACATTGAATCATGCTTGAAGTGAAGTAAGGCACAACACTTCAGCACACCAACTACCATGATTCTACCAGCTACAATGGGTACTTTTCACATTTGAACTGCTTTGGTCATGTAATATACACAATGCAAACTAGCATGTACTACCAAAATATTGCAAAACTTTTGACTCACCCTTATATTTAGGAAAACTAGCACATACTACTAAAATATTGCAAAACTTTTGACTCGCCCTTTTTATGTGTCAGTTATGTAAAAAAGAATTTCTTAAAAACTTGTTAAACCATGTTGCATAGAATGTGCATTTTTTTATAAAAGGATTAATTTTTCTATAATTTTGATTAAAACAGAATTATCTTTCTTTGATCTTAATTATTTCATATTCATCAATGACTCATCATTCCAGTGACAAAAATCACATTGAATTGCATTTAGTTTTCATTTTCATGATAAGGGTTAAACGTTTTTGAAAAGATTAGATGCAATTATGGTCAAAGATCCTAATTTACATATTTTAATGTGGTTTTATAACTTCTTATAGTTAAGATAAAGAAAACTGACACTATATATTCCTGTAATGAATGACTTTTTAGACCAATTTGTCACCTCAGAAACAAGGGATCATTCATTACACGAGATATTTTGTTTTTGCCAATAAAACCACCATCTACCTCAGTTATTGTTTTACAAATTCTTACCATTTCTGTTTTAGAAAAAAAAGTAAGTAAAAGACTTTCCCAAGCAAGGAAAAAACTTGCTTTCACTCTTTGGGTATTCTCTTTAAACTCTTTTATTCAATTCATTCCATACTAAATAAATGGGATTAAGAGATAGAGGTGGGCAAGTCATATTTAAAAAAAAATTTTTTTTTAAACCCTCATTAATTTTGACATAATTTAGGAGAATGTTTTGAATTGTTGAAAGGTAATCCTCCCCCATCAATTGTACATAAAGCAGATGGTATAGTATGTCTTTTCAAAATTGAATGATATTGTTCTTTTTTTCATGTTTCCTTTGACCTGAATCAAATCTCCAGCTCTCTCATTGTGACCCCTCCCTCCATCATACTGAACTGCTGGAACCAAATATCCATCATTCAGGCCTTCTCAAAAATACTCCTCTTAGTACCAAAAGATTCCAATTTGGACTAACTGTTTTCAATAGAACAGATTATTTACATAAAAATGGATTTAGCGTTAAATAACCTACAAAGGTTGATATGCCATAAAACCCACCAAACCAAACCAAACCAATTTGGACTCATCTGTCCACAGTAAATTTTGCCTTTCTTCCAATGTCCTGTTTTTAAGCAATTTTTTTTCATAAATCTTTTCTGCTTATTCAATTTCTCTGACGGGTTTCTTGCAACCTGAACCTGACTTATTTAAGTCAATTTTTCAGCAGAGTTGAGACCAGCAAAGTTTACCTGTCAATTCTGAAGCAGTTTTCCTTTTATGTCTTTTGGTTTCAATAATTAAGTGTTTATCTTCAGCAGCAGTTGTCACTTTTGGTGCGCCCTCTCTTTTTCTGTTAACATTTGTAACAGTTTCTAGCTGCTTTTCTAACAAATATTGCACCCCAGGTCTAGAAATCTTCAACTTCTTGGCATTTTGTTTTTGAGAATAGCATTCTTTGAATAAAATTTCAATTTGTATTCTCACTACAATGCTTAGCTGCTTTGATTTTATCATTTTGTGCCAATTATTTCACAACCTGTGAAAACACTGTTGTAATGATAATCTTTTTTTTTCTTCTTCAAACAGAGCTATGTTTTGGACTAAAAGGAGTTTTCCTTGTAAACAACAACCAATATTACAAAATCAGTCAATGCTGAATTAATATTGAGAACCTCTATTAATGGTTAACTTTTGTCAAAAATTTTGCTGATCTAAAAAAAATTTGATGGTGAAAACAGAATGAGTTTCTCTTACAAAATATAATTTAGCTAAATGTATTGTGGACAGATGAGTCTAAATTTAAACTTTTTATTCATAAGAGGATAGTGTATGTGAGAAGAAAGCCTAAAGAAAGAAAAATAAAAGCAAATACACTGTAGTTACTCAAATTCTAAAAAATATAAAAAATTATCTCATTTTAAGATGTTTTTGAAGAAATGCAGGGTGGCCTTAAACTTTTTGCCTGAATAAACAAAGGCTATTAGTCAAGTTAATAAAGTTTTTACTCAACATTGTTTACTATTTATAACACCCGTGGATATATGTACAAATATTTTAAATAGTAAACCAAGTTATGTAAAAACTTCCTTATCTTAACTGAAAGTTCTTTTGTTTAGGTATTAGACGAGACTACATTTTTGATTTAGGATATTGCATTAATTTTGATTGTATTAGTGTTTGAATGTTTTCTCTTTTATATAATTGGATGTTGTAAAGATATTTGTGTAGACTAGTGTAGCCAAAAATTAAGGGATTGTTCATTATACAAGTAGATAGGTATCTGTTGTTCTAAACCTTTTCTATTCCCAATATGCACTACAGGCCAAGAGAGATTTACAGTGAAATATATACTGCTAAAGTTTGTAGACTTTGATCTAGCACAAAGAAAATATTATCTAGCAAGTTATTTGAAAAGATTCTTCTCAAAAATATCACCATACAGGATTTTACATTTCCTAAAAGAAGTGGGACTATACTAAAAGATATGAGTAATTGAACAACAGTTAATATATATATATATAGTGTGTGTGTATATATATATATATATATATATATATATATATATATATATATATATATATATGTGTGTGTATATATATATATATATATATATATATATATATATATATATATGTTTCCTACCAAACTAATGGCATGAATCCAATTTAAAATTTTATTGCATTAAGTGACCCATTGAGGTTGATATGTTGTTAAACAAAACAAACTAACCAACCTTTTCTACTCCATGCCCCATTCAGACAGCTAAAAATATTAATGTTCCCACCTCCTGCTAAAGTGCCAGTGAGCATCCATTGTTATCAACCTTTTTTTATTAGTAGTTCTAAGTTAAAGATCAAAAGACAATGTAAGTTCGGGGTCCCCTTGATTAATTTGTTGGACTATGTAGTTAACAAGTTTGAATGCCAGGCATGTTGTGTTAACTTTTGGACTGATAGCCTCGAGGAAGGTAAGAGCCTTCTTATAATCTCTCAGCTATGGATTAAATAGTACCTATACTGCTCTTCTACAAGGATGGCTTTGACTTTAAATAACCCATGTAGGTTGATATGCCATTAAATAAAGAAACTGAAATACAAGGCAAGATAGGTTGCCAGTTTCTTTATATAATTAACCCAGGTGGCTAGGGCTGTAGAATACACTGACAGCATCTCTGCAGATGGGGGAGGATTCCTATGGATCTTACATTTGGAATGTCTATGACATTGTCTTTAATTGGAATCATTTTGAGATGAGGCTTCTTAATCTGAGAATTAATTTTTTATTTATTGTGGACTTTTTGTCCTCATCTTGGTAGTTTTTGTGTTGTTTCTTCTTTCACTACGTTTCGGCCAAATTTCACCTCTGGCCTTCTGGTCGCGGTAAAATCACCTGAAGAAAGCCAGAAGTGAAATTTGGCCGAAACATAGTGAAAGAAGAAACAACACAAAAACTACCAAGATGAGGACAAAAAGTCTGCTATAAATGAAAACTTAATTCTCAGTCTATGACCTTGTTTCAGAACATTTTAAAAAGAAATCAAATAAATAGAACTTCAATTGAATAATATCATCTTTTCATAATTATGTGCCAAAAAATTTCTGTTTGTCATATTTACAATGGACTCTATAGTAAAAGGTATGTTTAGTACAACAGTTATTGTCGTAGAAAAGGAATCGGAAACTCTAGTTCAAATCCTGTACACTTCATGGTAATGCACAAAGGAAAGACATGAACCCATCTGTTCTTGTTGTAGCCATAAATAATTAGTAAGGCAGACTGGGTTCTTTACCCTTGGTTAGGCAACCAATCTAATAGAAGGAAAACTGAATTTAAACCAGCTTTACTCCATTATAAAATTGACCTTGTACCACATTCTGCCCTATGATGGAGGGTTTGGATAGATACATATTTTATTCAACACAACCTTTACTAGTTAACTTGCTGTGGAGTTGTGTAATGAAATTGATTCTCATTGGTTGACCTTGTCACATCCAGCCTATAGCAGAGGAAGGGTTGCATAAATGTATATAAGAAACTATACACATTAGTCATTTTTTTTCTATAACACCACATTTCTTGTGAATTTCCTCTTTCCGTTATCATAATGCCTCGATTGTCCTCTGCTGAATTCTTTGTGATTAGCAAATATTTTAAGATCTGCAAGATCACCAGCTTTGTTTGCAGCTACATAAGGCTATCAAGATGGCAGTTGGGAGAGAGAGATAGGACATTTTGAAAAACATCGCCCCTTTTATCACTCAACGAATGCTGGTCTCATGGGAAAATAGATGTTTTTTTTTTTTTTTTTTTTTTTTTTTTAAATGAAAAGCTTCCATGAAAGTTTTTTTTTTAAAGAGTAACTTTACACTGTTAACTTTGATTTAAAACCTGCCTTTAAACTTCAAAGAAGATACTTAAATGTTGTTATAAGTTTTAAATACAATACACACTCTTTTTATCTTCTCTCTCTATCAATCTTACTCTTTCTACTTCTTACCCCATTTCTTGAAACCATTGAACTGTGTGCAAACAATAAATAGCAATACTTGAAACCATTGAACTGTGTGCAAACAATAAATAGCAATACTTGAAACCATTGAACTGTGTGCAAACAATAAATAGCAATACTTGAAACCATTGAACTGTGTGCAAACAATAAATAGCAATACTTGAAACCATTTAACTGTGTGCAAACAATAAATAGCAATACTTGAAACCATTTAACTGTGTGCAAACAATAAATAGCAATACTTGAAACCATTTAACTGTGTGCAAACAATAAATAGCAATACTTGAAACCATTTAACTGTGTGCAAACAATAAATAGCAATACTTGAAACCATTTAACTGTGTGCAAACAATAAATAGCAATACTTGAAACCATTTAACTGTGTGCAAACAATAAATAGCAATACTTGAAACCATTTAACTGTGTGCAAACAATAAATAGCAATACTTGAAACCATTTAACTGTGTGCAAACAAATGAACTCTAACTCATTTAAAGAAAAGTTACCTACAAACTATTCCCTTAAAAATCATACATAGATTAACAAGGTTTGGCATTTAGTAACCATTAAGTGTTGATATGCCATTAAATCAAATAAGTAAGTAAAGTTGGCAACCATAGTCGAGGGTAACCCGAAGGCTCCCTTTTCGATAGCTACTACACCAAGGTGTAGGGGAGGGCGCTACTCCTTCCCTGGATTGCTCTACTTTACCCTTGATCCGTACCTTATAATGCTGAGTGTTAAGCAAGGGGGCATCAAGTAGCATTTTTTGAGTCTTTGGTATGACTCCTGGGCCATTGGCGAACACTCTAACCATCATGCAAATGTCTAGTGTGTGTGTGTGTATATATATATATATATATATATATAAGTTAGAATAGCATAGATACAGAGTCATTGGCACTTGGTAATTGTCTATTTCCCATCTATGTAATCATCAAAGTGATTCCTACATGATGGTTGGTTGGTTGGGGGATTTTTGTGCTTTTTGTGCTCATTTTATGTTACATTTGTGATGCTGTTGCAGATAGAAAATATACTGCTATGGGTTAAAAATTCCAAAACCTATGTTTTTTTATTTAAAAAAAAAATGTAGCCCTTTGGCAAAATAATTTTTTGTCAGTTGGGGTTACCTTTGTCTCGTCAACCTTTAAAAACATGGCCAGTTCAAGCCATGATCATAACTGATTATATATGGATCTCAAAAAAAAAAAAAAGAAAAAAAAAAGCTAAAACATGCGGTACCATTGCCATTTGTCTAAGTTCATTTCCACCACACAGGGAAACAGTTTAAAATGTAAGAAGGTATTTCTACCAGACCATGTATTTACCAAGAATTAGAATTTAAAAGGTTTAAAAAGATGATTACTTTCTCAATACATATTTAGTATGAGTTAAAATAAATCTATGAAATATGAAAAAAAATTTTTTTTTTTTTCATCTTTGATTTCTTAGATTTTTACAGAAAAAAAAAAAGATTGAAGTTTGTTGGCAAGGAAGAGATTTTTTTAATTCCATAAAATCCTGTAAATGTTAATTTTTTACTGTTTCATAGCTTTGGAGAAGAAAAAGTGATTTTAATTTTTATATTTTATATTTATTCTAATTGCCTGTGACAATTAAGAACTTAGTAGATGGGCTGCTCGATTGGGTGTCAAGGGTTAAGGAATTAACAAATCATTGTGAGTGAGTTTGATTCTCTCTGAGTGCTCTATATTTCTAGCCTTGTGCCAAATTCAGTAAATGACAACTAGGTTTAGTGGTTAGTTTGATTTTATAAATTTTTGTCTCTGCCTTCCTGTTCCATTCCAACATTCTGGATCCATTTCTCTCCTTTTCCTACTTCTTCTTCCTTTGATCTCAAACTGTTTCTCTCCCTTTTGGAACCCTTTGTCACACTTTGCTGTCCTTCATCTCTCTCCTCCTCCTAGAACTTTTTCTTAATTCATTCTCTCTCCCTCCCTCTCGAGACCTCTTTTTCTCTCCTTTTCTGCTCCCTTTTTTCTCTCCCTCTTTTTCAAAACCTCTCTCTCTCTGGACCTCCCTTTCTGGTCCCTTTTCTATCTCTCCTTTTCAAAACCCCTTTTTTTTCCTCTCTCACGCTCTTTCTCCAGACCTTTTTCTCTTTCCTCTCTCAAGACTTCTTTCTCCCCCACCAATCTCTTCCTCTCAGGTCCTCCTCTCTCTCTCTCTCTGGATCACTTTCTCATTGTTTGCCTTCCTCCCTGCTTGTTATTTATCACCCACTTGATACACTTAGAATTGTAACTCTTTGCTTTTTTTCCCCCTCTCTCACACTCTTTCTCCAGACCTTTTTCTCTTTTCTCTCTCAAGACTTCTTTCTCCCTCCCAATCTCTTCCTCTCAGGTCCTCCTCTCTCTCTCTCTCTCTCTGGAACACTTTCTCATTGTTTGCCTTCCTCCTCGCTTGTTATTTATCACCCACTTTATACACTTAGAATTCTAACTCTTTCTCCTCCTCTTTGTCTAACTCCTTGCCACACTATTCTTTCTGTATTTTATTAATTTCTAATTTCATTTTATTTTTACCTAATCCCACCCATTCCTCATTTTTTATTTTTTAAAAAAGATTTCAACAGTTTAACACTTATGCAATCTTCTTTTACATATATTCTCTTTCTCAGCCATTAAGAAAATGTATGTTTTGCAAACTCATCTTCAGTTCTGCCTACATGTTAATTAGATAAACCTAAGTCTGATAATAGTTGATTGGTTTACCATATAAAGATCCCTTAATGGTTTAGATGGTTAATAGTTTATAGAATTTAAAAGAGAAAAACTCTGAGATGCCTTTATTTGGCTGTAGAGTCTGATAGCAACTTTTGATTAAAATGATTTCTTCATTCTCATTTAATTATATTTAAGAAAATAGATTTTAATTGTTGACCTGTGGATTTTTTTGAAAACTATTTAGCTAATTGCCTTTTGTTTTTTCTTTTTAGCCGTAGCCATGTAATGATTTGTTAAAGATTTTAGAACATTAGTTTGCACAAAAGATAGAAGCCAAGTTTAATTTTTTTTAAATTGTGCAATTGTCTAATTTATTACTTAAAAGTGGTAGAAATGATAATATAAAAGTTTTTTTTATAGGTTTAGCAATTTTTAGTTTTTGAATAATTTATTAATTTTTTACCAGTATCTATAAATAGAAGTGTCATTTTATCGTTCTCTTTTTGTACCTCTTCCCTTCTGTCCTCTCTCTCTCTCATTCCCCTCTCCCGTTCTGTCCTCCGTCTTTCTCTCTTGTACCTCTTCCCTTCTGTTTTCTCTTCCCCCTCTCTCTCTCTCCTGTGTTCCTCTCCTTTTCAGTCTGTCCTTCTGTCCTCTCTCTCATTCCTCTCCTTTTCTGTCTTCTCTCTGTCATGTTCCTCTCCCACTCTGTGTCTCTCTCTCGTGTTCCTCTCCCACTCTGTGTCTCTCTCTCTCATGTTCCTCTCCCACTCTGTGTCTCTCTCTCATGTTCCTCTCCCACTCTGTGTCTCTCTCTCTCATGTTCCTCTCCCACTCTGTGTCTCTCTCTCTCATGTTCCTCTCGCACTCTGTGTCTCTCTCTCTCATGTTCCTCTCCCACTCTGTGTCTCTCTCTCTCATGTTCCTCTCCCACTCTGTGTCTCTCTCTCTCATGTTCCTCTCCCACTCTGTGTCTCTCTCTCTCATGTTCCTCTCCCACTCTGTGTCTCTCTCTCTCATGTTCCTCTCCCACTCTGTGTCTCTCTCTCTCATGTTCCTCTCCCACTCTGTGTCTCTCTCTCTCATGTTCCTCTCCCACTCTGTGTCTCTGTCTCTCATGTTCCTCTCCCACTCTGTCTCTCTGTCTCATTCACCTCTCCCTTTCTGTTCTCCGTCTTTCTCTCTTGTACCACTTCCCTTCTGTTTTCTCTTCCCTCTCTCTCTCTCTCCTGTGTTCCTCTCTCTTATTCCTCTCCCACTCTGTCTTCTGTCTCTCTCTCTCTCTCTCATGTCTCTCTCCCACTCTCTCTCTCTCTCATGTCCCTCTCTCACTCTCTCTCTCTCATGTCCCTCTCCCCTCCTGTCCTCTCTCGTACCTCTCCCCTCCTGTCCTCTCTCGTACCTCTCCCCTCCTGTCCTCTCTCGTACCTCTCCCCTCCTGTCCTCTCTCGTACCTCTCCCCTCCTGTCCTCTCTCTTCCCTTTTATTCTCTATCTTTCTGTCCCCTCTCTCTCTCTCTCTTTGAAATAAAACTATATTTAAAGTTAGAAAACATGAAATAAAACTATATTTAGAAATCTAATAAAATGTGTTTCCCTGATAACATATTCTCCACACACCCACACCAATGACTTCATTATACATGTTAGCCCTTTCAAAGAAATTCAATTTACCAAGACTTTTCTTGTTTCCCAATGACATCTGCATCGGTAAAGTAAAGTCTAAAAAAAAGTTTGCCTTCAGGTTATCCTTGCTGCACTTTAAAACTTGACCATAATAAAAGTACGTTCTAAAAATAGTCACTGCTCTTTGGTTTTGGGTGTAGACTAGTAGATAGTTGTTAGTGAATTTGATTCTTACTGGGTGCCTCCAAAATTAGTAAATATAATTCTGCTTCCTATGAAAGAATTTACAAGTTCTGTCATTAAAAATAGGATAATTATTCTAGAAATCAATATAACGTGATTTATAGTTAACAGATCTAATTGATTAACTGTTAAAGAAAATGAATAGATTTTGTCATAGATTATTAATTCTCAACCAGAAATCTTTTCTTTGACCTCTGAAAGATTAATGTAATTGTGATGAACTGTTAACTTACCAAAATTTTTCTTTTATTCTTTGATTTCTATTTTCTTCAACTTAAAAAAAAATCCTCCCTTTGTATCAAGGAACATTTTATTACAAATATTCTTCAGTCAATGAGTACCCACCTTGGCATTTAAAAGGTTCAATGATTTTTTTTTTTTTTACTTTTTTTAATGAGGCTCTTTTTAAGTAAACAGCTAAGATTCTTGGTTCCATTTTACAATTTTAAAATGATTTTTTTTCTTCTCATTCACTAATCATCTATAGGGCAGAGTCATTTCATATTTATTGAAGGTTTTTTAATAACATATTAAAGTAATTAAGTAAAAAGAACGTTAATTTTCTTTAATTGAGGATGAGATGATGTTTATAACTTGTGAATTTTGTTGAGTTTTCAAATTTGACATTTTAAAAAAAAGTGCAAAGAAAGTTAATTTTTTCCTAGAGGAATTTCATTCTCCACCTGCCAAATATATTTTGTTTTTCTGTTTTTTTCTCCTTTTGGTTTATTCTCACTAAGTGCCCCTCATTTTTAACCTTGTGCCACATTTAAGTTTAGTAAATATTCTTTTAGCTTATACAACTAATGAGGATGAAGTATTGATCTGCAAAGATAGTGTGTTAACGACATTCAGAATACAAAGAAGGGGTTCAATAGTCTGAAAAACTTCTAATGTATTATATAAATGTTGGTAATCTTTTTATTAGTTGATTGATTTTAATGGCATGTCAACCCATCTAAGGTTATTTCATGCTCAGATGTTAGATCATGTTATTTGTATGTGTGTGTATATATATATATATATATATATATATATATATATATATATTTACATTTTTTTTTGCAATTGTTTCTTAAGAGGTTGTTTTTGTTTAGTACACAGTTCCACCTACTTCGAATAATTTTTAAACAGATCTATTTGACCCATAGATGGGATCCTAACAGGTACTGCCACTTGAAGTCAGAGTGGACCTGGGAGTAATGGTAATGAAGAGGTACTCTAAACTCTCCAGATCTGAAATGGAGCCTCACCACTAGTGTAGTTCTAGGATACCCCTTTGGGTGATTGGGGGAGGGATTACCCTATACAGGGGTTATAGTCAGTGTATTTCAAGTCCTGTTGGCAGAACAATAAAGCTTAGTTGATTTATTACATTAAATTCTGTTGGTGAGGCTCCAGTAATGCTGGAGTTTTGGGGGATGCAGAGTACCTCTTCATTGCCATCACTCCCAGATCCACTCTGGCCTGAAGTGGTAGCACCTGATAGGGTCCTATCTATAGGTCAAATAGAACTGTTTGACATTTAAATTGTGTACAAGCTAATAACTTATGCTAAATTGAATTGTTAGAAATAGAACTGATCATTTAACTGTGTGTAAATAAATGATTGATGATTAATTGAACTGTTTGTGATACATAGCAATATTGACTTATCATAAACTGACTTCTTAGAAATAGAACTGTTTGATCATTTAACTTTGTGTAAACAAAAGACTGATTTTAATTGAATTGTTAGTGATACATAGCAATACTTGGAATCATTTAACTTTGTTGACTTATCATAAATTGAATTGTTAGAAATAACTGATCATTTAACTGTGTGTATCTACAAAATGTGTTTACAAATCATATATTCAATACATATGTATAAAAAGGATTTGGCATTAGATAATCAACAATGGTTGATATACTATGAAACAAAACCAACCTAAATTTTGGTAATTCAGTCATTTTACCTAAAGTTAATTCCAAAAAAAGCAGTAATTCAAACAAACCAACTGAACCAACATTACCCTGTTGATAGGGCTTAGAATAGAGGGGTAAGATACCTCAAGGAGGCTCCTGAGGGTGACACTAAACTGCATCTGATGGCAAATCTCTAGATCTAGGGTATGTGGAGTATCCCTTCATTGCCATTACTCCCAGGTTCATTTTACCCTGGAGTGGTTGTACTTGTTAAGGTCTCATCTATGGTTCATATAGATCTTTTGAAAAATTATTTGTATTTGATTGGAATACTTGATACCATCTAACTGTAAACTATATGTATTAAAAATAGTTACTTGATATTGGATTGGTTGTTAAAATCAATCAATTAAACCAACTGTTTATTTCAGTAAAATTTGTCATCATTGCAATTATTATTGATAATTTATCTGTGTAGTGGGTATTAAGGGAATCTTAAAGCACATGTAAAATATGTAATATCAGTTAAATTCCTTCTGGACCAGGTGTATGTTTTATTCCAAAATCTGTTTTCTTAGAACATTTGTATTACAAATCAAACTCCTTTAGGAATATTTTCCTCCAAGATTCTTAAGTCCAGAGTTAATAAGTGTCTTAGCCTGGATTTCTGCTTTTTTCCCCCCTTTGTAAACCTCTTTTGTCACATTGTTGCTCTTCATTTATCATTTTGTAATTATTTGCCTATAGAAGATAGTTGTCCTTGATTAGGATATACATAATATATACAAGTGAAGGCACCCATGGCGTAATAGTTACCGTCATACAAAATGGATATGGCGACCAAAGTTCAAATCTGGATGGGACGGTTTACATTTCACATAGCACTAAAGGTATGAATCCAAATATTCTCTTCCTAGCTATAGGTAAATAGTAGAGCAGACTGAACTCTTTATCCTTGATATGACAACCAGTTTTGGAGATGGAAAACCCAGAATTCAAACTTGTTAACCACCACTTGAAAATTGATTTGGTGTTGCTTCCTGCTTGTGCGAAGGGTTTGGGTAAATATGCACATACAAGTAACTTAATCTGGTTTATTTTTATCCTAAGAAACTGGTTGGTAGATTTTGCATTTGATCCTTAATAGAGGAGGTGTAATCAACTTTATATACTACTGACTGTAACAGATCCTCAAGATCTTGAAATATCAGTGTAGAGGAATTCAACCTCTAAACTTGATCTTTATACTAACAAATTAAAGATCTTTATAAGTCAGTGTACAGGGTTTAGAATATGTTGACTGTATCCTCTGCTGAGTGGTAATACCTCACCTAAAGAAAAAAAAGGTATCTTGGTTATGAAACTAAACTGCATCTGATGGTGAGGCTATGGTACTGGAATGCTGGAGAGTATGGAGTACCCAATTTATTGCCATTACTCTCAGATCTATTCCAACCCATCTATGAGTCAAATATAACTCCACCCTGTTGGTTGGGAAAAGACTCCCTTCTCGAATGTTTGGCATTAAATAACCTACAACGGTTGATATGCCATTAAACAAAGAAACCTACCCTTCTCGAATGAGGCTACCTGTTGGCTGTGGGTGAAAACCTGTAATGCTTCAGGATGGTATCCTAGAGGCTAAATAGTTTGTGATTTGAGAACTAAAGTGATCATGTGATCTGCAACACTCCATTTTGGCCCTTACTAGGCTAGCCAGGCAGTCAGTAAGGCCTGATCCAGTCAGTTGATTGGTCATATAAAGCCCTAGCATCTATATGATTGTCCCAACTGTATTCTTCAAATTGCTCTTGTGGCAAAAATGTATGCAACCCTATTTTATAAAGTTAGTGGCTGAATATCTGTTGTCCTGAGATAGCAATACTTGAATCCATCTCAACTCTGTGCAAACAATTGATTTCATATTTGATAGAAATATTAGCAATAAACAGCAAAATTTGAAACCATTTCACTGTGTGCAAAAAAATGAGCTCTAACTTGTTTAAAAAATGTTACTTAATGCAAATTTCATTGAACATAATAGACATTTTATGTTTACATATTTTCTTCTGGATCCGTTCAAATTCCCGTATTACTTTTATCATATTCGGGGGGAATTGATTTATGTATTGTCCATAGTTGTATGTATCCCTAGTACTTTCTGCCCGACTTTGGGCCATCATCAGGGGAGGATCTATTACATAAGTGACGTAACTTTTGTTTTCGCATATTACTACTATGTAAGGGGGTCTTTGCTGTTGAACATTATGGCGTTTGCTTTTAAATGTAATTCTATAATTAGTGCCAGTAGCTAAATGCATTTAAGTACATTAGCACTGGTTTGAAAATTAATTCTATTAAGTGTTGGTTGCAGGTTTCTAATATATAGTGCTTCGAGAATCTGAAGTTTTTGTTTATTATTTTGATGTTCTAATATTGTGTTGTCGGTGAGAATTTTTCGTAGTTGTGTTGTTGGGCATGAATGTTTTTTTAAATGCTGAGCTATTGAACTTGTGTCAGAAAGGTGCATTATAAGTCTCCTCGACAGGGTAGTTGAGGTTAAACCAAAATGTTACTTATAAACAATTTACTTAGGAATTACAAATACACCCCTGGACAAAAATATAAGACCATCCTCAAAAATGAAGAAAAAGATATTGTTTACTATTTTTGAATTTTGAAAATCGGATATATGCAAGATACGGTTAAGAGACATTCAAATCTGAAATAAGAAATTTCAATTAATTTTTTTATAAGTAAAAAGTAAAGTTGGCGACCATAGTCGAGGACGACCAGAAGGCTCCCTTTTCAATAGCTACTCCATCGATTTGTAGGGGAGGTCGCTATTACTTTCCCAGGATTGCTCCATTTTACACTTGATACATACCTTATATTGCTGAGTGTTAAGCAAGGAGGTATCTAGTACCATTTATAAAGTCTTTGGTATGATGCGACCTGGGATTGAACCTCGGTCTCCCAGACCATTGGCGAACATTCTACCCACTAGACCAATGAGCCAGTGTTTTTTATAAGTACTGGTACACAAAAAATTTTCCAGCAGAGAATTACTCAACAAGGCATAGTGGAGGAGGGTTTCTTATGATCTGGGGGCCTTCTCATCTGAAAACTTAAACTACAATTTGTCAGTGGTTGACTAAAAGCAGCAGAAGTATTTGCTTGACCAAAAAATAAGACATCTTGACCACCCAGCGTGCTTTTCAGACCTCAATCCTATAGAAAATTTTTGGAGATTGATTGTTGCAAAAGTTTATGAAGGAGGTTGACAGTACGCTGCAATTTCTGAACCCAAAAACGCAGGGGGGTGTCCTCATGGTGTAATGGTTAAAGCGGTGGACTGCAGAATCGTAGTATGCGAGTTCATACTCCAGTCGCGCTATTACGTTCACTTTTGGGCAAATACCCTTGGGAAAGGTATGAACCCCCTTATCCTCCCAGCTATGGGTTAAATAGTACCACTACTGTTCTTCTAGGAGAATGGGTTTGGCATTAAATAACCTAGAAAGGTTGATATGCCATTAAACAAAGAAACCGAAACCAAACCAAAAACGCAATCTTAGATGTATGCGAAAAAATACATTCGGTTCCACTTAAGAAAAATAGTTAATAGTATGCCTAGCCAAATTTTTTAGGTTATCAACGCTAATGACAGATCTACAAAATATTTAAAAATTTGTCTTTATATTCTATAGTTCTGCTCATTGTTCTGATATTTATGTCAAACAAAATTTTAAAATTAAACATAAATGCTAATATACATATAAAAAATGAATTGAAATTTTTTCATATTTTAAATGTAATTGTCTTTGTCTTATCTTCCATATATCTGATTTTCATAATTCAAAAATTAAGGATATATTTTTCTTCATTTTTGTCCAGCAGTGTACGTATAAACAGGATTTGGCATAAAATTGCTATCAAAGGTTGATATGCGATCAAACCAAATAATTAAACCAATAACCAATCAAATAGAACTGTTTGAAAATTATTTGTCTTAAACAGAATACTTGATATTATGTGATGGTAAATTATTACTATAAAGAATGGTTATTTGAAGCTATCATATTTACCCAACCCCTCCGCTCGGGCAGGACATGACACAAGGTCAATTTTTTAAGCGGAGTTTGACAGGTTTGAATTCAGAGTTTTCCTTCTCCTAGACTAGTTGCCTCACCAAGGCTGAAGAACCTAGTCTGCCCTACTATTTACCCATAGCTGGAGGGAGAATAATTGGATTCATACCTTTCCCAAGGGCATTAGTGCTATGTGAAATGCAATCAGTCTCGTCCAGGATTTGAACTCGTGTCGTCGTGTCCAATTCCTGCGACGATAACCAATACACCACGGGCACCTCCCACGTTATTTGAAGCTATAATTGTTGTCTTAGGATTACCATTATTAGTTTCTTGAAACCATATAACTGTATGCAAACAAATGACAAAGAAATAATTATTTAAGCTATATAATTATTAGTATTGCATAGGAATATTTGAAACTTTAACTTATTTGTATTAGATCGGAATAGTTAATATCTCTGTTAAATCATGCAAGTTACCTCCCCTGATACTCTCAAGAAAAAAGTTTTTTTTTTGCTGGGACCGGAAGAGAAGCGACAGCCATACTTGTTTAGGTGATAGGGGAACGAGGACTAATAAAAAGTGTGTCTCTCTGTATACTGAGTCTCAATTCTTTATATTTAACAATCTCATTACCATGTGCAAAAAAGTAACCTCTTAAGAAACTTCACAAAAATGTAAAGATGTACAATGAAGCATAAAATAAACCTAGAAAAGTTGATATGCCATTAAATCAATCAACCAACTTGAAATCTTGATAGATATAGGAGATAACATAACCAAAAGCAAAAAGAAAATTTATAATCCGGATATTAGAAATTATCAATATTAAATGATGTGAAGAACCATGTAAAATCAAATTTTGCTGATCAGTTTCAAAATTGTGTTTTGATTGTCAATGATGGATTTGTGTGATTAGTTATATTGATTGATAATGATTTATACTAAAATCTCAGACACAGACGATCAAATTAAGGATTTAATTTCATGAACAATTGACAATGATATGATAAGTGGAATTGATTGGACATTTAATCTTTGTATTTCCTGATGATGCTTAAGTATAAAAGTACAAAAAGTTTTAAGAGCTGAAACCAACAAGAAAAAAATATTCATTTTTTTTTTTTTTCCTTACCTGTTTTACTTCATTAGAAGTCAACATTTGAAGTTTCTTATGTTTTTTTTTAGTCATATCTCTGCCAAAATTGCAAAAGTGAAACACATATATAGCTTGCTTTTCATAAGAGTGATTCATCTGTTAATCTGGCTGGTGATTCTGAGAATTGGGAATCCAAATTCTGCCATTGTCACCTGTCATCAAAAAACTGGATGTGTTAACTGTGTCAAATCCCATTGAAAAATCTAGAAATCTATAAACTTTTGTTAGCACTTAGTCCTTATGTTAATGTGTTATTTGTGGTAAAATGTGCAAATCAAGTCCTGGAATAAAAAGACAGGAGGTTTCATAGAAAATGATATACCACAGGTGGATCCAATTAATCCTGTACAGAATTCAAGCAAGGTTTGTCATATTTGCCTTGGCCCAGTCTGGTGGGGCTGTTGAATACACTGACTGCATCTCTGCAGATGGGTAAGA
>CAUZXS010001895.1:0-10000 GCA_963585895.1 Sepioteuthis lessoniana
GACGAGCTCATAAGTGATGCACTCTTATGGACCCCCACATATGGCCGGGCAATGCAGGACGACCAGCACGAACATACATTCAGCAGCTATGTGAGGATACGGGATGTAGCTCTGAAGACATGTCAGAGGTGATGAACGTAAGGGAGAAGTGGCGAGAGAGGGGCAGGGATATCCGTGTTAGCGGCATGACATGATGATGATGATGATATATCATAACGAAAAACCTTTGAAAATTACTCATATTTTTTCTAAAAAAAATATTTATTTCAGCAGACCCTATATTCTGTTAGATCAGCATCTTCAGTCAGAGCAATAATGATGAATTTCTAATGATATAGAAAACCCACAAAATTCCGACCACCCTATCTCCCTAACCCAAACAATTTTCTTTTTTACCAGACCATTTATTTTTCGCGTCTGGTCGACAAATAACATTTAATTCCTGTATCAAGATGTATCAACTTTTGCATCCTCTTTCCTCTTTTTTATCAAATGGCCAACAAATTTCTAAACCCAAAAGAATGAAATACTTAAAAAATATTGAATAAAGGAATAAATGGATTTGGGGAGAGAAAATAATCAACTTACATGTGTACGAATAACCTTTTAATAAAATGAAATTATATTATATAATGTTACATTGTATATTAATACTATTTTGTAAAAAAAATTATCATAGTGTAATATAATAGCCGAGGGATTTCGGTTCATGCCTTTGGGTTTAGTTAGGCTGAGAACCTTTCGGCTCAGCACATGGGTTAGTTAGGTGCAACCTTGATGCAGGTGGTAACGCGTGCGGGCGCACAGAGCAGACATGTCACTCAGAGATGTCACAATAGCCTGAGATGATGAAACGGGTGACAAAGTGCGGGTGACGTCACGCACCGGAAGCGCGCGGAGGTTTTGGGTAGAATTGAAAGAAAGTCAAGAGAGTTGAAGCTAGACGCCGAATGAGGAGGTTCGACTTTTGGGGCTCGCAGCACGAGATGGGGGCCAGATGGGGAAGCCAGCATAAAAAGATTGTGTCTCTCTCCTTATGTCGAAACCTTTAACTCAAAGGTAATAAAAAGGTTTCGTACCTGAACAAAGAAGTCGTTACGTGCTTTCGAATTTCGAGATTCCTGATTCTACGTTATGTATATATGTTACCAACATTCGATGTCCATTTTGCACATGGCTGTATCTAGTGTTAATTGTGAATATGTAATAATAGCAATATTTTCTTACTATTCAATATAATTGATCACATTAAAAGTTAAACTAAAAATTATACCAGTTATTATTAAGACTATATGTATATATAAATATATATATATCACAGAAGTCGGTGAAAGATAAAGGAAGAGTACCAAAAATGAGTGAAAATAGATACCATATCACTAATAAATGGTTGGTTGGTTGTTTTATATTATGGTGTAATAATCTTTGTGGGCTATTTAATGCCAAAGCCATACTTGTAGAAGCACAGTGGCGGTGCTTTTTAATCCATTGTTGGGTAAATAAATGGAACATATTCTCATGGTGTTGGGGGTAGAATAAGATCATCTCGTCAGAATAGTGAGCTGAACCATATTCGTGAAATTGAACACCGGTGTCTATAACGGCATAAATCCAATGAAAAGAGCTAGTGTCAAGATTCTACAACAGCATACAGCTTTTCTTTGTAGCATGATTTCCCATGCTAAATATTATCATTTGGAATTGAACTATCAACTTAAATATAACGTTACATCTTTTTGTTTATTTAAAATCTAATTTCTAATTCCACGTTCAGCATCTTCACGTAGTTTTCTGGTCAGTTAATTAAAAAGTGCTATTGATAAATAAACTCATCGTTGCTAACCTCATTTACATACTAGAAAGTTGTAAGTACAGTAAGTGATTTTTTAATAAAGCTGCATTTTCATCTGTCATTCTAACAACACGAAGGAAAAGACAATAAAGTCTGGTGGTAATATAAAGTACTGCTGGCGTTCCCTGAGTAACATTTTCTCGTTCAAATTCAACGAAATTATGGATAACTTCTTAAAGACCCATTAGGTTCCTATTTTAACAGCGATCTATAATGTTACTATTTAGGAAGGCGTGAATGATACTTTTAAATATTTCATAGTTAACTCGATTACATTGGGACTTTAGATAATTGAAAATTATCATAACTTATACAACCCAGATTTTTCATTCCATAGCAAATTGAACTGGAGTTACATGCAATGCTATCTCAGTGCAACTGACCATCAGCCACCTCCTCCTAGCACCTTTAAGAAAAAAGGTTGGGTGTATGTTGACCGAAAGAGCCATTTGAAAAATCCGTTGATTGGTGTTAGGGATTGATATGACCAGGTCAGGCATCACTAACCCCCACTGTCTAGTCTAATAAGGGCCAAAGTAGAGTGTTGCCAGTCACGTAACTACTTTGGCTGCCAGGTCACGAACTGCAAAGCCAACAGGATTCCATCCTCAAACCTTAGATATCACCACCCACGGTCAACTGGTGGCCACGTTGGATGAAGATCTTACTACTCTGTATTCTACAGCACTAGACATAAGGATAGATAGATAGATTGATAGATAAAAGCAGACACAAAGACAAGATGGGAAACAGATACAAATAGAGAGAGAGAGAGAGAGAGAGAGAGAGAGAGAGAGGCAAATTGAAAAAGTGAGATAGAACTCTATGGATGAATGGATGTGGGGAAGCCATTATTTTCATTTGGTGATCATAAATGCAATTGTATTCAGTGTTAAAGTAAAATCTCGCATTTATGGGAAAGTTTGCAAAATCCTGCCATTCATTTACCAGAAATGCACACAAAAGGAACACGTCTTTATACGGAAAGCTGATTAGACATTCAATAAATTATCACTACAAGTCTTTATTCCTACGCATAAATGACCTTCAAAATAAGCCGTGTTACAATGAACACCTAAAATTCACAAGAATTTCACAAAGTTGTTATATGATAGAAAATATGATATCACACTTACTCGAGCGCGCACACACGTATATATATATATATATATATATATATATATATATATATATATATATATATATATATATATATATATATATATATTAAAACTCCGATTATATTTTCTAGCTCAAGTTTCAAGATTCAAGAATACGTATATATAATAAATAATTTTAATATATTATCCAAACTATTATCAATCTATCTGCCAATATAGTTAAAAATTATTACTGTAAAATTAAAATTGATATTTTTCATTTGTAAGGTTTCTTCATGAAGTATAAAACTATTTTCTTAATATAATATTGTTTGTTGATCAAAATCGTCTTGGTTAGAAGCAGACCTTGAGTGCTGATGTGCGGAAGCTTTGCGTTTAAATTTGAAAATTATTTAAAATTTCTCTTTTTTCCTTGCTCTATTTACTAAAACATATAACTGAAAATTATTATGGTAGAATAATATACCTTGTTTTTTTTTATTAATAATTATATATAATCTAACTGAACATTATTAAAGAAAAAGAAAATCTATTGTCGATCAGTTAGGTAATTGTATTTTATTTCTATTTATTCATATTTTATCTAATATTAATTTAGCAGCAAATGAAGATATACGAGGTCTTTAAACATGTTCACATTTCTAGGAGATTTTCTTTTATGATATTAGTTTAAAAGCTTCATATGTACACCATACCTGTCAACACCTCATTGGAATCTTCCTCAGGTTGTATCTGTAATATTAGGTCTGCTTTTCTAATATAGATACTTCCACATAAATATTAAGCATTTTTTTTAAATTTAAATTGCCTTTGGTAGATTCGTAAAATAAGTTTACAGAGATGATGGACATAGGTAGACTGTTTGTAAATTATTTTATAAAGATATTTTTCTAAGGTTTTTTACCTTTTTTAAATCATTCTGTATTAAAGAATTTGGATCGTTGGTTTATTGTCTTATTTGGTTTCGTTTGACATATTCATTTATCTGACTACATATCGAGGTGTTTTGGGTTATTTTATGTTGAAATTTGATTAATCTGATTTTTTTTATTGTAATTGAAACTATCAACAATATGCCATTACATATTTTTTAAATGCCTCTTTTTATTTCTTTTTTATCATTCGTGAAATTCAAGTACGAGTTTTAAGATCTAATATTGTTTGCATGTTACTCTACCAAAGAGTACTGAACATATATTGCGTCATTTTTACTTTGCAATTTTATTATTTTGAAGCATATAAGTGCAGAAATAATTCATAGAGACAAGTCTTATTGAATAGAACTGGACAAAGTACATACAATTCTTATTTTTTCATATATAAGAAATGAATGACATTACGTCTTGGGATGAATGGTACTGCTTGGTTTAAGCCTTGTTTTTAGAAGAAGAAAGAAAGAAAATGAATGAAAGTGTGGCTCGACAAAGAAATAGATTAATTAATACATAAATAAAGGAAATTACGTAGACAAAATAAATGTCAAATTTTAGACCTTATAGCGACCATCCTTTGAGGTTCCCGCTTAACAATAAAGTTAAATTGAGGCAAAAGTTTTTTGTAATAAGGGAATATCACTCATATTAAAAGTTTATTATATTTATGATTTTAAAAACGAGTCAGTGTCTAATTATAAATGGGATATTGGCGACTTAAACGAGATAGTTTAACGTTCACAGAGAAAAGAAGTAGGTAAGTGACAAGCATAGCGTGTGTTTGGCTGAAGTCAGTATTCGTCCGTCGATGCTGATTGTGAAAAATATTTGATTTTCCAAATCGAAGAATCTAGTTTGTATCAGTCGTGAGCCACAAGCAATTGCTGTCAGTCTTTCTTTCTCTTTCTCTTTCATTCTTTCTCTCTCTCTCTCTCTCTCTCTTTCACTTTTTTTCTCTTGCTTCGAAAGGCAATTGAATTTTGACTGATTATTGACTGATCTCCGCAAAAAAAGTATCAGTATAAACCCGAAATTCCTTATTTGGGCCGATTAAAATCGACATGACGAGAAAAATATATTCTATCCGGAAAGAAATTGGGAACCTGCTTTTTTCTCGTAAAACACTTTTTCTTGAGAAGACAGGTGAAAACCGAACTGAGCACACTCATCAATCAAAACGGGTCACCTTGAAGATGCACTTGAGCTTAGGGAAAAGAAACACCCACTGTCCATTTACATTTCCCAAGTCGCACCCTGTTCCTTGACTTTTCACACAGCCCACACCGTCCCTTTACTTTTCACACAGCTCACCCCGTTGCTTTACTTTTCACAAAGCTTAACCTGTTTCATGACTTCACACTGCACACCCTGTCCTTTGACCTTTCACACAGCACACACTGTCCTTTAACTTTTAACACAGCATGCCCCGTCCCCTGGTTTTTCACACAGCACACCCTGTCCCTTGACTTTTCACACGTCACACCCTGTCCCTTGACTTTTCACACAGCGTACCCTGTCCCTTGACTTTTCACACTGCGTACCCTGTCCTTTGACTTTTTATGCAGCACATCCAGTTTCTTCCCTTTTCACAGGGCTAACCCTGTCCTTTCCTTTTTCACCCAGCAAACACTGTCCTTTCACTTTTCACTCAGCAAATCCTGTCCCTTGACTTTTCACCCAGCAAACACTGTCCCTTGACTTTTACACCCAGAAAACACTGTCCCTTCACTTTTCACACAGCAAACGCTGTCCCTTTTCACACAGATCTCAAATACCTTCATTGTCTTTTGCACTCGTTAAATACGCAGTTGTAGCAACTCATAACACAGGGGGCCATGTAAATAGTCTTCTGTATTTGGTTTTGTTTCTTTGTTTAACGGCATATCAACCTTCATGGGTTATTAAATGTCAAAGCCAACCGTATAGAAAAACTATTGGTATCATTTAACATATAGCTGCTGGAATAAAGGTATTCATACCTTTACCAAGGGTATTTGATCAAAAGTGGGTTCAATAGCGTACTTGCTTACGACAATGTCGCTGCCTAGTATTTTGGTCTCTACGTCACAGGGAACTCTCCGTTCAACACATCTGCGATGATGTTGGCAAAAATCAGCCCAGAATATTTAGTTTTGTGAAAATCGTGCAGGCATTTTTCAAATGATTACATTTGTACCGAAAGAGTAACTTATGTCATCAACTTTATTGAATGTTTCAGTTTTTCATCGCCGTCTAATTAAAACTAAAAAGAAAAAATGAAATAAAAAACCTATTTTATGCCCTTGTAGAATACACTGTAAATGTTAAGCGAGCCATGACAGGAAGTTGATAACTAAAACAACGACTACAATTATATTTTGGTTCACCACCATTAACTTTAAAAATTAAGAAAAGGAAGAAAGAGAGAGATATAGAAAGAGAGAGAGAGAGAGAGAGAGAGAGAGAGAGAGAGTGAGAAAGAGCGAGAGAAAGAGGGAGAGAGAGAGTGAGAAAGAGCAAGAGAAAGAGAGAGAGAGAGAAAGAGAGAGAGAGAGAGAGAGATTGCACATCAGAAAGGAAAATTCTTGAATTTCTTTCAGCAGAAATGTAGGACCTGGAAATTATTGTAGATGCACTTACCTCGGACTTAATTCTAACCCGGGAGATGCATTGGAATCTATCATTTCACTCACTAGATATGAGTAAAATAGTAGAGCAGACTGTGCTTTTTTGCTTGAGTTTAAAGAAAAAGGAAAAAAAAAAACTTCTGATTAAAAACCTGATAAGAGTTGTTCGAATGAATCTGAGTCAAAGACGTGAATACTCCTGTTATCAGCTCGTTTAAAAAGTATAATTGGTTCTAAACAAGCATTTGCCGCTAAAAAGATATCACCTTTCCGGATATCCCAGCGATTCACATCTTTAACCGAAATTTTGGGTATTTATACGTTGAAATTGAGGCTTAAAAAATAGACATGGTGGCCTGAGTACAAATCCTAACCGACACTGTTTGCATTTTAAATAGCGCTAATTTCCTTGGGAAAGGTATGAATTCAGCTATCCTTTCTCCAGCTGTGGATAGAATAACAGAGTAGACGAGGTTCTTTAAGCTTGATATGGCGACCAGTCAATGAGAAGGAAAAAATTAAACTCAAACCTGTAAAACTGCCCTTAAGAACTGACCTTGTTCGTATCCTGCTCGTTCAGAAGGGTTGGATAGTTACATATATACGTTGAGATCGAAAATTTCAGACGTTTTCCTTCTGCGTGACTTCTGGTATTCCAGTATCCCCATCCTCTGAAGAAAAAATCGAGACACCCAGCTTCTTTTATAGGGGTTCACACTTCCGCCTTGTGTCGGCAGCATCTTCCGGTCAGACATATTATCACTAAGATGGCGAACGATTCTGAAGACTTCGGCAAGTCCTGTTTATCAGCACTTTTCAGTTCGGGTTGCAAGGTGAAGCATGTCACTTTACACTCAGCCTACCGGATGAGATTTTGAAATATATCTACTCATTTCTTTCCAGCTGCTGGCTTTTAAACAAATAACTCATCTACAATGTAACTGTAGATAGTTAGCTACAGAGAAGCCGATATGGCAGAAACCTGGAGAGATTTTGTCAACTCGGCTTGGACTGGTGTTCCGCCAAGATAAGAAAGAAGATATAACAAATTTCTCATCTATCAAAATTTGGCTGCTTTTCAGTTGATGTCGGTTACAAAATAAAGCAGTATAAAGAAAGTGACAAAATGAATTAATAAATAATTTTATTTACATTGCCAAGTTTTGAGAAAAATTATACATTAATATACTTATAACTATTCTGTAAATTTCACCCTTAATATTTAGCGTGCGTCATGTGAACTATTGAAGGGTTTTGTTAAGTTAAACATTATCAGACATACCCACAGTAGTCGTTACGTGGGCATTTAGATTGATCATGGTAAATGTATCCAAAAGTAAGATAAACTATAAAATAGGCACATGTTTATGGGGTAGAATCTAACCGGAAATCCATTTACTACCTCCAAAAATTCCTATGTTGAAAAAGATTTAATATTTATTAGACTTTTGACATACATATAAAAGCGCAAAAAAGCATATGATTATACACCTTGCTTGAATTTATTATGCTAATCAAATAAAAATCAACAAGATCTGAGCTAATATTTGTCAAAGTTAATCTTTCATATCCATTTTAATGGTTAGTTGGTTTCTTTGTTTAATGACATATCAACCTTTGTGGGCTATTTAATGCCAGAGCCATTCTCCTAGAAGAACAGAAGTGGTACTATTTAGCCCATAGCTGGGAGGATAAGGGGGTTCGTACCTTTCCCGAGGGTATTTGCCCGAAAATGAACGTAATGGAGTACGAACTCGCGTACTACGATTCCGCAGTCCATCGCTTTAACCATTACACCACGTGGACACCCTCTTTTAATGGTTATTTTTTGAGAGATTTTGAATTTACCAAAATAGACTGACTTAAATTAACATGTGGATTAAAATAGTTTTAGCATAAGACCATTGAAATTCAAAGAAAAACTTTCTTTTTATCCCTAATATGTTGAAAGAGTGTGCCTCGGGTGGTGTGACTAGCAAGCCTTCATTCTGCCTTGTGCAACATTGAAGCAAAAAGCTTAGGAAATGACTGTATTTAGAAAGATTGGTAAAAGGAAGGATTTAAGAACTGCTGAAAAACAGAAAATAAAATAAAAAATTATTGAGTGAGAGGAATATCCTCTTTGGAGATATGAAAAGAGCTTTTAAGAGATCATAAAACGTTAAAGAATGTTGTTGAAAATATAACTAAGTTGAGAACTCAAAGCAAAGAAGAAGGTCTTAAGAACTTGTTTCAACGATATGAACGTAATATAAAGCGAGTGATAGCGAAACAACCACTTTTAACCAACGCTCAGATTAAAAAAAACAATTGAAGTTGAAAGACAAAATTAAGATCTGTAAAAATTCTCGTCGGCAACCTCTTCTCACAAAAGTAAATATTTCAAAGCATCAAAATTGGGCTAAGAAATACATTAAAATTGACTTTTTAAGAGTAATTTTTTCGAACAAATCTTGTGTGATATTTGATGGCCTGATGGATGGGTTAAACCATGGGTTTTATCCATTTCAAACGTTCCTGTGGGTTTAACAAGGCGACAAGGAGTTTAACTGTGACATTGTTAACTATTCTGATTTTATAGGTAATATTTTCTTTGCATGTTACAAGTCCTAGTCTTGCAGTTTCAAAATAAAGTGTGTATTGATGCACAACAATGTCCATTCTTTTGTATCTAAGCATATCCGATAGTTCTTTGAGCATGGGAGATTTTTAGGAGATAAGATTATGGAATAGCCACTATGAAGTCCCGATCTAAATCCGATCAAAAATCTATGACCATTCTGAAAAGGAAAATATGTGAAAGTGGTAAACTATATAACAGCTAAGCAGACCAATGGGGAGTAATTAAAACTAACATGTCGGAAACTGAACTGCTGAAGTATCAAAAAAAGATTACCAAAATCAATGAATAATAGATTTCAGGCAGTTATTGAGAAAAAGGGTCACCATATTGATATGTAAAGGATTCAAAGACATGTTTTTGTTATTTGTTCTATTAGAAGTATTGCTCGTCTGTTGTTATTATTATTATTATTATTATTATTATTATTATTATTATTATTATATTACCTTTTTATTTAAGGAAACTGTGATGTTTTAGTTTTGTCTAATAAATTCAGACGCTAGTCTTCTAGAATACATCAAACTATTTTTTAATACATGTAGATAATACTTGAAATTTTAACTCAGATTTTGTTTTGACATCTAAATTGATTATTCAAAATTTGAGAATTTATGTGATCGGCTTAACGTCAAATAGAGAATAGATTAAACAGTCTAAAACCAGACTTTGGATGAGTATTACTTGCAAATGGCAGTATCAAACTAAATGAAATGAATACATTGAAAGAAACTTGGATTTTTGCTTCTAACAATAAAATTATGTTATATAACAGCTATTTATACTGCTAATCAACTTTGTAATCAGAATATTGCAATTTAAAGAAATTATTAATAATTAATGTTCTAAAGTGCGAACATTGGCGCAAG
>CAUZXS010001895.1:15000-127402 GCA_963585895.1 Sepioteuthis lessoniana
AGTGGAACAGAGAAGTGATGAGTCGACCCGACGTAATAAATTTAGTCATACAGAATACTTGAACAGCCAAAAGAAAGGTTCCATAATGAGAAATTGCTCAGAGAAGAGTGTCGGGAATCGGAGAATGCCCACTCTTAAGAGCCCTTCTCCAGAACAAAATATTAATGCACCGGCACATATAGTTAGAGCTATGGGTTCATCTTATTCTATCACAGTTATTTTAGGGAAAAATCTAATAGATATAAGCTTGAAAGGTTCAGTTTTGCATAGATAGGTGCATAAATCCATAAATGCACCGGCACATATAGTTAGAGCTATGGGTTCATCTTATTCTATCACAGTTATTTTAGGGAAAAATCTAATAGATACAAGCTTGAAAGGTTCAGTTTTGCATAGATAGGTGCATAAATCCATAAAAGCTTGATCTGACTTATATTAGAGTAAGATAAACTTGAAAAGATGCGAGTGGATCTCCTCTTTATGTGGTTTTCTAGACCCAGTTAGAAATTGGTGTATGCAAGTAGATCCTTCCGCACGTATTCCATGGTGTGCGAAACTCAAGTAGAAATATCAATCTAGGTCGACAAAATGAAGTGCTGATATATTTTGATTTAGGTACTCTTAAAATTACGAAGGAATTTGTAAAAGATGAATAATGGGACATGCAAAATGAATGCTCATAATTCCAACTGCAAACTGCGACAGAACGTGAAGGAAATACAACGACTACTAGAAAAAATAAAACAAAGAAAAAGAAACAACAAAAAGTAAAAGCAAAACATGGTTAACCGCATAGAATAAATATTAAAGCTAACTATATTGACTTTAAGGGAAGAAGAAGATTTCGTCGACTATAGGAATGGCTAAAACGACGAGAAATAAAAAAAACCCCACTTAAACAAATGATTAGACAAAAAAAAATTAATGTGAACATAGGAGACTAAGGTCAACCGAGAAATCAGAGGAAGCGAGGGAAATTAGACAAGCCGACGAGCTTAGTGACAAAACTACAGGCTTTGAATATTTTCAAATTGAACATACCCGATGTTAGTCGCCCAGTACAAAAAATTACCATACCTACACTTGTCGATTCCAATACATCAGTTATCGATTAAGAAATCGAATAAAAATAATCCAAATTTTGGGTATTGGTGTCGGTGAGAAAATTCTACGGACGAAGGTGATATCTCAGTAAGCATCAAATGGCTTAAAGATTGCCAGAATGATGACGAAAACCACATGGGAGAAGAAATGATGGATACTGATACTAATAAGTGTATGAGTAATTTCAATAATGAAGGCATGAACGATACATGTTATGATGATAATAATAAGTAGAGGGCACTGTGTGAGAATAAGAAACAAAAGTTAGACACATAAAACGTCAAGGAAAGATTATAGTGGTAACGATAGCAACAGGAGGATCCTAGACACAGCAATAAACAATTCACACGATTGAGGATTTTGATGACGCTTCTGGGAGTCAAAAAGTACAAAATATAAATAAAACACAAAGTATTATTTTATTTGCTGAATTATATACCTACGTTAAACATCTCCGATTGGTGCTAAAAATGTTACTAAAATCATTTATCTAAAATAATTTGACTTCATCGTTTATGTATACTTACACTGATAACATATAGGTGGATCAAACTGAGAGAGAGAGAGAGAGAGAGAGAGAGAGAGAGAGAGAGAGAGATGGGGGATGTATGATATTGATAAAGATGGATAGATGTGTTATGGAAAGTTTGTAATTGGTAGATATGGTATGGGAGATTCAAATTCTCTTAACTAAAAAACTAAGGCTGACTACTAAGTTTTCGGAACTCTGTATATCTCTGTATCTCTCTTCGGTCCAAAAATCTATCCTTATATATCTGTCTTCTGTCTTCTCTGCCAATCTGCACGTCTTTAACAGTTTTCCATTCTGTATAGTTCATCTCTGTATCTGTGGTTCCATCTATCTATATCTATTCTGTTGTCACATCTCTGCATCTGTCTCTAGTCTCCTCTTCCTTGCAGACTGACTTTCTTATATATATGCAGGATGGTTTGGTTTCTTTGTTTAATGGCATATCAACTCTTTTTATGTTATTTAATGCCAAAGCCATTCTCCTAGAAGAACAGTAGTGATACTATTTAACCCATAGCTGGGAGGATAAGGGGGTTCATAACTTTCCCAAGGGTATTTGCCCGAAAGTGAACGTAATAGCGCGACTGGAGTACGATCTCGCTTACTACGATTCCGCAGTCCATCGCTTTAACCATTACACCATGAGGACATCCCCTATATATACAGGAGTGAAATCCCCCATTTCTGAATTTTCGGTTACCCATAGACAGGAAGTAAAAATATTGCCAGACTATGTTTCCAGGGGACCCTAAAAGGTGTCCAAATAAAATCTTTTAAGTCGTAGCTCTACTTTTATCTGACCATCTCCACTTATACTTGCAGGACTGAATTAGTGGTTTCCACACAAAATACATACGGTCACTTACACGCAATATAACGAGGCAAATATGTTTCGGCTTCTATATGGACCCATATATACACATTTGCATGTTAAAAAACGGCTGTCTAATTGAATTGTTAGTGATACATAGTAACCCTTGGAACCATTTAACTTTGTGCAAACAAATGATTGATTGTAAGCAGAATTATTCTTATTAGAGAGAAATAAGTAAAGCCATGTAACTGTGTGCAAAAAAGAATGACCTCGGGCTTGTTGAAAACATAATCAACAAAATGTGTCTACAAATCATACATATATATATATATATATATATATATATATATATATGTGTGTGTGTGTGTGTGTGTATGTGTGTGTGTGTGTGTGTGTGTCCTTACATGATTTGGCATTAAATAAACAACAATAGTTGATATAAATGAAACTCAACCAAACCAAACCAAACCAAACCAAATACGGTTGTGTGTTTTTATGTTGCTTTTGAGAAAACAAAATTTTTTAAACAGTGTAACTGATTTTGCAAGTAAACGCGTTAAGAGAAGAATACTCTTTTTAGTAGTTTATTTGCCTGTAACATTTTAGGTCTTCAGCAATTTTGAAAGCTTTATTGTATTCAGGAAATTTTTTTAAAGATTTACCAGATAGTAAGATATGCTTTAGGTGGCATGAAAATGTATCAATTCTATCTTAGAAAACTAATTAGACTTATCTTAGGGTGATGGTTTACCAGGTACACTTTTTAGTTTTTGCTTATGGTTACATTTTTGTTTAAATGCACATCAACTTTCGTGGGTTATTCAATGCCAAAACCATCCTTGTAGAAAGACAGTAGTGTTACTTTTCGAACTATATCTGGGAGAGTTTTTGGCTATCAGTTCGATTCATTTCAAACTATTTAACAAATGTAACTAAATAATTTGAAAATAAAAACTAAGAATTGGTCAACTTATCATTAACAAATTCAAGATATGCTACTGAAAATGCGAATGAAGAGGAATCAATCAATCAATCAACAAATTTATCGAACAAACAGACGTGATGATCTTTTGCTAGTCTCACAATAATTACGGTTTACGTGACTAGCGTTCTGTTCTTTTGCAGAGATATACTCTTTTTGTGTATATATCTCAATGTTATATACTCATATGCATGCATGCATAAACATAACAACACAATAATAGACGAGGGACACAGTCTTTTAGAAAAATATATACCTCTCACTTTATTTGAAAGGTTTGTGTATGTGAGGGAGTTGGAGATCGAACAGAACTGCAATACTTTGACCCCCACTCTTATGGCCATCAGTGTTGTGTATTTCTCGTTTTCCTGATGCTCAACCAGAGTCCCGGGGGCTCAGCTTTCTGCTGAGTGCTGGCTTTCTCTACCACATCTTGTCACCAACGGGTCTGGTCTCCAAACTCAATCGGGGGTCCCGAGGCCCCTTCTGCCGGGTGGTGGCTTTCTCTACCACATATTGTCTCTAACTCATCTGATCTCCAACTCACTGACTTCCTGCTTTCACCGAGTTATATAATAGTTCAATCGCCCACTCAATCTTTGGAATGGCATGTTTGATCGTCATCAAATGGAAATAACTGTCATGCAGTTCAAAGGTCACTCTCTTCCGGTGCGTCAGTCTATGAGTGTACCATGGGATTCTACTTTGTCTCATATTGTCAGCCAAGCCCGCCAACGCATGTTTGGCCGGGTCGAAGGTCAATATACAACATCAATTCTTAATCTAAAATCAATAATGTTCATTATTTGGAATTATTTACTCTATTCATATGGGCTTAAAAATGCCCATAGTCCCCATGGTGTATATGCAAAAGTGTTTGGCTTTGGATCTGTAGTAAGTGAGTTCTAACTCCAGTCGCGTTGTTATGTTCATTTATTGACTAATACCAATATGAAAGGTACTGAATTCCATTATTCCCGATTTGTTGGGTTAAATAATGTCACAACAAAGATAGCTTTGGCATTAAATGAAGTTTGATATGAACAAACGAAACGTAAAATTCTATCTATTGATTTTGTAACGGCATGTCAAACCGTCTAGGGCAATTTTAGGACGAGAGATTAAAGAATTGCGTTCATTATATGTTCACATTTGCAAGTTTTGTATAGTTACTCCTTAAGACCTTTTATTTGGACGCAGGCCTTTTGAATGCAAATAACCTTTAGACAGATCTATTTAACCAATAGATGGGATCCTGATATATTCTTCCATTCTTGGTAAGAATGGACATGAGAATGATGGCAATGAAGGGCTATTCCATACTCTTCCAGATCTCCAGAACTGTAACATATCTATCAGATACTCTTTAGTGTCACACCCTAGAAACCTATTTTTGGAAAGTCCTACTGCTTTTCAAGGGAATAGGGTCAGCGTAATTTAAGTCCCGTCGACAGGGCGATAATTTCTTCGTGTAATTTCAGTCGATACTAGATGTAGATAAGTGAACCTGTAATTCGAATGAAAGCGTTCTGTCTACTTCATTAATTCATTTTGAAACCACCCGTTGTAAATAACTGAGAGATTATTTGGTTTGTTTTCTTTGTTTAATGGCATATCAACCTTCGGAGGTAAATTCATGCCAAATCCATCCTGGTGGAAGGAACGTAGTATTACTATTCAACCCATAGCTGGTGGAAGGGAGGAGTCGGTTCATACCTTTTCCTTGTGTATTCTTTTGAAAGTGAACGTAATATCGCGACTGGGGTTCGAATGGGACACACCTCTAACTTATTGGTTGTTTGGCTGTCCTGTTTTACAGACTATCAAATCTTTTCGGGTCATTTGGCGCCGAATTAAGTCATTTTAATAAAAGTCTCAAATAATTCAGTTTAGTGAAAGTATATTTTTGTTTAACACACAATTAAATGTCAAAACAGTTCTATTTCAAACAATTCAGTTAAGCATCAGTACACAGTTTAAATATCAAAACAGTTCTATTTCAAATAATTCAGTTTAGCATTAGTACACATTTCAAATGAAGCAAACAGTTAATTTCAAACAATTCCGTTAATTACACAGTTTAGTTCTATTTAACCTATTGATAGGATCCTATCAGATGCTATCAGTCCAGGCCAGAGTGTACTTGGGTGCAATGGCAATGAACGTGGACTCCACAATCCCCAAAATTCCAACATTATTGGAGCTTCACCATCATATTGTTTAGTGTCATATATCAAGACACTCATCGGTGGGGGGACTCTTACCCCTCTGCAGAGATGCAGTCTGTGTTTTCTGCAGCCCCCGCCGACTAAGCCACCTACTAATTGGTAGATATAACATAACCAATGCATCTTCATAAATGGGATAAATAATTTACTTATTCATCAACCCATTTCAACAAAACGCCATTTGTTTTTTTGAGAAAACCCGACTAAATCTCAGAAAATAATTTAATAAGAAAATGAATAAAGTAATTCTTTTTTCTGTGCTATTCTGAATCGATATAATTAAATTGATCATAGAATTTAGGTCAGAGTTAGAAGTATCAGTTTTATTTTATTCATTAAATCTTTTTTAAATAAGGTAATCTATGTATTACAATTGATTTACTGAGTGTATCAGAAAAATAGATATCATTACGAAATCTCGTAAGCAATTTAAATGATCTCAAATTTTAACAGCATGTATAAAAATAACTAATAATTCTCTGATTACTGTTTTATTATTTTCTTTTAAGACATAGAAATTCCCTTCACTGGAAAAGAAAAACATCTTAATATTAAACATAGAATTTCGAGTTGTTTCAAGACATACTGTTAAATTGGAGATTGTTTGAACAGCAGTTGGTTAGATAATTAGATTACCAAATGATATCCGTTTTCTAAAATAGCCGATACATTTCAAATGATATATTTTTCGAAAAACCCTTTAGAGAATATTTTTATATTAAGATTCACAATAAAAACTCCCAAATTGGTGACTACTCCTCAAAGGGTTACGATAATATGGCAACGAGATATCTTAAAAGAATTGGAAAGTGACTGGAGAGAAGGGGATGGGTAAATATGGTGATATAAATTAGGATAACAGTGGGTTTATCAAGTCATCTTAGGACCAGTAATATACTTCTTAGTCTTGGATTTAAGAAGCCAATGATATATAACTTTGAAAAACTTTCACAGGGATATGTGTTCCATATGTGCGTTGTAGTTGCTTGCACAAGAGCAAATGGCAAATAAGAGGTCAACTTCTTGACTGTTGTAAATTTTAGCCCCGGTATAGAAATGATGGTTGCTTGGTTTGCTGGGTTTTATGGCATATCAAACTTTGTAGGTTATTTAACGCCAAATCCATTTTAATGTAAATAATCAGTTCTAGTAAAAACAATTCAGTTTAGCATGAGTACACAGTGCAATTGTCAAAAACATTTCTATTTCAAACTATTCAAGAAGTTATATATAACAATTCAGTTTAGTGTAAGTACAGTTTCAATTTCGAAAACAGTTCTATTGTTATAAAATAGCGGAGGGATTTTGGTTCATGCCTTGGAGTTTAGTTAGGCTGAGAACCTTTCGGCTCAGCACATGGGTTAGTTAGGTGCAACATTGAAGCAGGGTTAACGCGGGTGCGCGCGGGTGGATGGAGGTGTCACTCAGATGTCATAATAGTCCGAAACGAACCGAGGTGACAGGGTGCGGGTGACGTCACGCACCGGAAGCGCGTGGAGGTTTGTGTGAGAATTTGAAGAGAGAAAGAGTCGAGTACTAGACGCCAAACGAGAAGGATCGATTTTGGAGTTTTTGGGGGCCAAATGAATAAGACAGCATAGAAGATTGTGTTTCTCCTCCTTACGTCGAAACCTTTAACTCAAAGTTAATAAAAAGGTTTCCTACCAGAACAAGAAGTCGTTACGTGTTTTCGAATTCCGAGATTCCTATGTTCTATCGTAATCAACATTCGATGTCCATTTCCCCCATTTCGCACTTGGCCATATTCGTGTATCTGACTACGCAACGTAGACGTTATTTGGTGCCAGAACTTGGGCATATCGTTCATGATATGGTTTACGACTGGGTTACCTTGGTTCCACGGAGACGATCAGAGAAGCGGCTGAGAACAATTAGAAATCCATTTCGGAGCGGCTTGTTCAGGCGATCGAAGGAGAGAGAGAGAGAGAGAGAGAGAGAGAAAGAGAGAGAGAGAGAGAGAGAGAGAGAGAGAGAGAGAGAAACAAGACCCCCAGAAAATAAGAAACAAGTAAAAGAGATAAAAAAAAAAACCAAGAAGAACAAATGCAACACCCCTCAGAATGAAAAAGAAGAAAAAAAAGGCGTGAAAAGAAAAGAAAAAAAAAGAAAGAAAAAGAGAAGTAACACAACTCAACTCCAAGAAAAAAAAGGCATGAAGAAAAGAAAAAGAATAAGCAGGTATTTCCTCATTTACGTCTGTCATAGTTTAATTTACGAATAGAGTTTGAATGGTTGTGGAGGATAGATTTGGAAATAATTCATAACTTAAAACAAAAAAAGAAAAGAAAAATGGTTGGTAGCATAGAAAGTTATGATTACTACTGTATGTGACTTTGTACCGTGGTGGGAGGAGAGAAAGAAAGAGTAACAGAGAAATAAGCTCGCAGTGACAGAGAAGAAGAAAGAAAGGTGGTCGCCGTGTGGACAGAGGATTGTGTCGCGCACATGATGGACAGCCTTAATAAACAATATTTTCATGAATGAATTTTACGATAGACGGGGTCATTGTGGGTGAAGTTTGTAGTAAATAACGTTTTCTTATGAATGAAAATTTGTAGTAACTTCTTGGTGGTCCGTGCTAATAATATTCGGAGATTAGAATTTTGATTCGAGACCTTGGAGATTTCGCTCATTGATGGGATTGCCGGAAGAATTTCGCATATCTGTAGTTAGGACCTTTGGGACAGGTTTCGATGTTGGAGAATCGATATTTTGGGCGCTGAAGAAATCAGGCCAGGTTTTTGTTTAAGTTGTCGAGTCCGAAAAAGTCGGAGGCACGTTTGGAATACTTCAGACGTTTGGTTGTCCGTGTCGACTGGAAAATTGTCTCGGATTTCTCGCCAGAGAGGCAGAGCAACGAAGAAACGGATGTTTATTGTGTCTGACAGGGCAGACGGTTATTTTGTGAGTTCCCCACTGGAGTGGGAGTGTGAGGTTTTGTTGAGGAAGATGTTCGGAAAAACATGGGTTTGGAGTTTAGTTATTTAAGATATGTGCAGAGTTCTGGTGATCTCATAGGATGTGTTTGGAAAATTCGCGGACTCGATTTTGAGTTGTGTCGAGGGAGAAATTTTATTGAGTGAGCTAATAAAAGGTTTGGGTGGTTTAGAAAAGAACACCCGGTATTTTAAGGGCGAAAGAAAGAAAGAAGATAAGAAAGAAGGGTACTCGTAAGCTGTTGAAAAGATGTGAGATAGAGCGTTTGACGGTGGTCAAAATTTGGAAAAAACGGGGAAACTTGTATCTTGGTTTGATTACAAGCTATGCTTGGTTGTGGAAGGTTAAAATGTGTACATTAATTAATGACATAGATTACGATGAGAAGGAGATATAAAGTTAGAAGTAATGATTACGGACGTAGAAGGAAGGCAAAAGTGAAAAAGTCATAATGAGCAATTGACCTGAAATTTAAAAAAAATAAAAATATGAAAATAAGATAACAAATTAAAGACTGAAAAAATATACATGCCGAACGAGTGAATGTTGAAAAAATTAAAAAGGAAAAAGAGAAAAAAGAACTAGAAAATATGGTCGGAAAAAGAAAAAAAAACAAACAAGAAAAAAAAAAAAAAAAAACGAAGGACAATTCGAACACTTTTTATTTTTATTTCAGTGACTTTTGAGCTTGGGACTGACGCATGTTTTTTGTTGTATTATTTTGTTGAAATTGTATTGCTGAAGGTATTGTTGCTCAGTTCGACGTGAGGAGGAGCGGCACAATAGTTTAAGAAAATAATATGTCATCATCGATGACAAATGATTTTATTGTGGTTGGATATGTATTTTATAAAATAGCGGAGGGATTTCGATTCATGCCTTTGAGTTTAGTTAGGCTGAGAACCTTCCGGCTCAGCACATGGATTAGTTAGGTGCAACATTGAAGCAGGTGTTAACGCGGGTGCGCGCGGGTGGATGGAGGTGTCACTCAGATGTCATAATAGTCCGAAACGAACCGAGGTGACAGGGTGCGGGTGACGTCACGCACCGGAAGCGCGTGGAGGTTTGTATGAGAATTTGAAGAGAGAAAGAGTCGGGTACTAGACGCCAAACGAGAAGGATCGATTTTGGAGCTCGCAGACGCGAGGCGAACGTGCGCCCTATGGGAGCCGCTTGAGTTGAGGGCCAAATGAATAAGACAGCATAGAAGATTGTGTCTCTCTTCCTTACTTCGAAACCTTTAACTCAAAGTTAATGAAAAGGTTTCCTACCAGAACAAGAAGTCGTTACGTGTTTTCGAATTCCGAGATTCCTATGTTCTATCGTTATGAACATTATATATCCATTTCGCACATAGCGTTAGTTGTGAATATGGTACACTTACACTATTTCAAATAATTTAGTTTAGCATAAGCACGCAGTTTAAATCTATGTACAGTTTAATTATGAAAAACATTTCTATTTCTAGCTATTCAGTTTAGGCAAGCAGTTCTAATTCAGCTAATTCAGTTTACTATAATTACAGATTTTATTTACAAACAGTTAAATGTCAAAACAGTTATATGTTAAACAATTCAGTTTAGTGTAAATACAGTATCAATGTCAAAAAAAGTTCTGTTTCAAATAACCCAGTTTAGCATTAGCACGCAATTTAAATGTAAATACGGTTTAATTGTCAAAAACATTTCTATTTCAAGCTATTCATTTAATCAAACAATTCAGTTTAGCATAAGTATGCCATTAGTTCTATTTAACCCATAGATAGGGCCATATCAAGTGCTACCACACCAGGCCAGAGTAGACCTGGGAGCAATGGCAATAAAGGGGTGCTCCGCATTCCCCAAAGCTCCAGCATCACCGGAACTTCACCATCAGGTTCAGATTGTTTAGTGTCATATCCAGGACACTCGTTGTGCGGGGGTTTTACCCCTTTGCAGAGGTGCAGTCGATGTATTCTACAGCCCTAGCCGACTGGGCAAGGTATAGAAATGAAACATTACCGTTACGCAGTGATTTTAGATTATCTTTGCTCTTGAGAAAGGATAAAATATAATTTATACATGGTGTTTCACACTGTTGAAACAAAATGATCGGACACAAATCAAGGACTAAAAATGAGAGTCTAATAAAAATTATATTTATTGAAAAGTAAAAGGAAAGTATTTTAGGATTTGTAAACATTCAACCTCACACATTTACCAAAAATGTCAAGAAAAGCTCGAGAGTACATGTTCCAGATATCAACTGTTCAGCTGAAGGCAAAGTTGAATGCAGCGTGCAAACATGTTGATAAATCATGCACATGCCTACTGGGTGACTGCTTGAATTTTCTAAGTGATGGATATATTCAATGCAGCACTGATAAGACGGTTGACTTTGTAGATGTGCTTCAGGAAGACTAAGAGGAAGAAATCAAGGGATTAAGAGCGTGTGAGCAGGTGGCCATTTAACTTTCACTTTGCTGCTGATAATATACTCCTCAAACTTTTCATGGAGGCACGGTATGGCAATATTAGCAGAGTGATGAGGAACACCATCCTGCTGGAACCACTGTTCCTACTCATAAAAGTAGTCAAGCTCCTCGAGCTCTCTTTTAAACTGCTCAAACGCTGGAATGTATCGCTCTTTTGTTGCTGTCATTATCTTAACCCGATTATCTTCAAAGAAAAATGGTCCGATACTTCATTGCTTCGAGATGGCAACCCATGCTGTGTACTTTTTATTTATGTGGAAGGTGATCAATGACTCTATGACAGTTTTCATCATCATCAGCGGCAGCATCATCATATCGTGTCGCCAGCACGGATATCCCTGACCCTCTCTCGTCACTCCTCCCTATCGTTCATTACATCCGGAAGATCCTCATGGCTACACCCCGTATCCTCACCGAGCTGCCGTATGTAGGTTCGAGCCGGTCGTCCTGCTTTTGCTCGGCCATGTGAAGGGGTCCATAAGAGTACATCACTTATGAGCTTGTCCCTGCTTCTCCAGCAATGTCTTGCATGTCTAGCTGACCATTTAAGAGAAAGAGAGCATCATCCAAAACCAGGCGTCATTCAAGAATTCCTCGTCATCGTCTTTTTTTTTTTTTGAAAAATCAACTCTGGCACAAAGCAACTACCATTTCCATATCAGCCTAAGCCAATTGGTACTTGATTTGGATCCGGTTAGGATAAAAATTGAAATTCTTTGTTAGAATGCGTTAAATTGAGGATAAACTAAGATTTCAAGCTTTGACTCATCCATCACAACGATATGGAAGGATTCTTGAAACGTGGAAACATTTTTGGGTGTTTGGATTGGTATCGGAGACTGAGATGGAGAGGAACACGTTGCTCTATGATATTCATATGTTATGATCTTCAAAGTTCTTGACTAACTTGAAAATCTGACTCCTGTTTGGCAATGTGTTTAAATTGAACTTCTTTCTGTGTCGTGCTTGAACAATCTCAAAAGATTTAATTTCGTAATATATCTTCGCAGAAAAGATATTCTGCTTCAAAGTTCAAGGCATTATTTCGCTTTATTTGGATAATATCTCACACTCTTCACAATTCCCCAACAATAATCTGAAGAGAGAAAGAGAATAAAGGCAACAGAGAGGATCTAAGAAGCTGCTATTTAGTTTCAACAGTTATGAAACTATCTCTTTTTCTCTCTCTCTCTCTCTCTATATATATATATATATATATATATATATTCATGTATATATATATATATATATGTGGGGTGTGTGTATATATATATATATATATATATATATACATATATATTATTTAGAGTAGCTTAGACACAAATTCTGCTGGGTGACTATCAGACTTGGTCTGGTGGTCGTATAGGCAATGTATATGACAGTCACTAAATATCGTTATCTCTTTGTTTACTTTTATCTGAATTATATATATATATATATATATATATATATATATATATATATAACGTAAATGTCAGTGTATTCTATTTGTACGCAAGTAAAAAATATAGAATTTTGATTGTGTTTAAGCTTCAGATGCCATTAAGTTGGTATTTCAAAAGGAAAATAGTGAGTGTCGTGTTTGTTGGAAGTCTGAAAGTGAATGCAGTTCATACAAAGGAGCAGTCCAACGTTTGGATTTGGCGCCGTGATAATTTCTATAGTTTACGCAATACTTCTTTTCTCATGTTAGAAATAAATGGTTTTCCCAGTTAGATGCAATCAATAGAAATTGCATGTTGCTGAAAATACAAACATACTGTATAAATAAATTTTGTCAAATTCATTGGATCACGCAGACTTCCTTCATGTTATCCAAGATTTCCATGGCATTCTACAGAATAATAATAATAATAACAATAATAATAATATATAATTACAATATATATATATATATATATAATGATATATATACATACATACATACATATGTTGAAATGATAGATTGTAATGCATTTGACAGTATAATAGAAACATGTGAAAAGTTGGATAAATCAAACACTTAACTCAAATTTAAATGTGTGATATTTCGTTCGGCTTTATTTCATCTCGATCTTCTTCAGAGAGAGACTGTTTTCTGAGTTTTTCTATTAAATAGCATGTGAGGAGATATGATATGATGGTGGATGTGGTATATTTGTAGCAGGAAGGCTGGGAGGAATTTAAAGTCAAATGTATCAGGTTTCGTTAAAGATTTTTTTGTTTTGAAGGTGGACATAGATTTTAGGGAGCTGATAAGAAAAATGTCATGAAGGGTTTGGATTAAAGGAGTTTTGGCATATCTTGTTTCATGGAAAGTTATTGACTACAATGTGAGAAAATTGTCTATATTGTGGTGTCTAGGTTGTAATTGGAGTGAAGAAAGACTACGAGGTAAAGTGATAAGGGAAAGGAAAGGATTCTCAAAAGTATGGTGGCACAGAGTGAGAAAAAAAATCAATCCGTTTTTTATTTTGATTTTGTTTTCTTTTATGGTGAGATTTGTTAAAAAAAAATAGACGTTGTTTTTTATGGTTTGTTTAGGAAATGACCGCAGATTCTAGTAGTCTTCGGGATCTTTTGCAGTGTATGGGTTTCATTAGGGTGGCTTGGAAAAAATTGAATCTGGACATCCCTCACCGGACACCATCCTACAGTTCTAATATTATATGGCCTACCCAAAATCCACAAACCAGGCAACCCCAATATCCATTATCTCCAGCATTTGTAGCGCCACCCACAAAATAGCTCGCGCCATAGCTAAAATATTAACCTCCCTACTCGGCACAATCAGCCCCTCCCCCACACGTCAAAAACCCCGGAGACTTAATTAGTAAAATGAAGGACATAAGCATACAAAAAATCTTTGACTGTAAATCCCTCCCAGCTTTTCTACAACAACTATACTCCCTCCACCATTTTATCATTTCTCCTCACATGCTTTAAATAGAAAAACTCAGAAAACAGTCTGTGTTTAAAGAAGTTCGAGACGAAATAAAACCGAACGAAATATCACACATCTAAATTTGAGTTAAGTGTTTGATTTATCCTCATTTCTACATATTTCAATTATACATGCATCGTATATACATATATATCGTTCCTTTTTCTATTGATTTGAGTATAAGGACAGGGAAATCAAAGTATTATTATTATTATTATTATTATTATTCTAAAGTGATATGAGTCTCTTCAGGACACCAGTGGGGGAGTGCTTGTGGCATAGAGACTGATTGATAGTGTTTTCGATATGTCAACCCTTGTAAATTATTTAATGCCAAATCCTGTTCACACATAAATATCAAATATGTATCTGTATTAGATATATATGATGTGTAAAGGAATAATTCGTAGAGTAGAATGTCTTACATGAAGCAAGACTCATTTATTTGCTCAAAGTGAAATAGTTTCAAGCACAGCTAATTTTATTTGCACAGAGTTAAATGGTTTCAAGTATTGGTATATAATACGAACATTCTACTTTCCGCAGTAAAATTGTTTGCAGTATCATCATCATCATGTCGTGCCGCTAGCATGGATATCCCTGACCCTCTTTCGTCACTTTTCCCTACCGTTCATCGCCTCTGGCTGGTCTTCAGGGTTACATCCCGTATCCTCACATAGCTGCTGTATGTATGTTCTCGCTGGTCGTCCTGCTTTTTCTCGGCCATATGTGGGGGTCCATAGGAGTACATCACTTATGAGTTCGTCTCTGCTTCTCCAACCGTGTCCTGCGTGTCTGGTTCGTATAACTTCGATAGTTTTCGTGATGGTAGGTAGGTGGCCGTATAGTTGGTGCCTTGTGGGGTGTAGCCGCCAGGACTTATTCAATATTGTTCTTAACATTCTTGTGTAATTGCCGGCTAGCTTCTTATCCAGCCGTTTTGTTAGCGTCCAAGTGGTGCATCCATACGGCAGTATCGACACGACCGCTGCTTGGAAGAAACTGCGTATCATTTTCTCGGTCAGGTCTGATTTCCATATGATCGATAGCTTATCGATAGCTGTCCATGCCTTCGTTAGCCACGTGTCGATGTCTTTTTCCGTTGATGAGACACTGCTTCCTAGGTAGGTGAATTTATCTACCAGTTTCAAAGAGGTTCCTTCTTGTGTGGAAATGTCGCCTGCTTGATTAAAGCACATATATTCAGTTTTGTGTGCATTGACATGGAGGCCAATGCCTGTGGCGGCTCGTGTCAAACTATGCAGTAGTGTTTCGGCTTGGTTGGGTGTATTTGCCAGTATCGCTTTGTCATCGGCGTAGTCGGGGTCGGTAATTGTTTTTGCAGGGTACCTTCTTCTTCTTAGTATACTAAATGATTAAATAGTTCTATCTGGTTTATAGTTATGACCTTCACCTGTATCACCGCTCCGGGTCAGGGTAATGGCGATGAGAGAGTACTCCCCATTTCCCAAAGCTCACGGATCTGAGCCTTACCATTAGATGATTAATGTCTTAACTAGGGTCTCTGCTGAGATTCAAATGGCATTAGTGGGTAGAGTGTTCGCCAATGGTCTGTGAAACTTGGGTTCCATCCCAGTTCGCGTCATACCAAATATTTTAAAATGGTACTTGATACCTCCTTGCTTAACACTCAGGAATATAAGGTACGTTTCAAAAGTAAAGTGGAGCAATCCAGGGAAAGTAGTAGCGCCCTCCTGTACATCTCGGTGTAGGAGCAATTGAAAAGGGAGCCTCTGGTCGCCCTCGACTACTAACTGATAGATAAAACATAACTAAAGTATCTTGAAAATGTGATAAATAATTTATTTATTCATCTACCCATTTCAACAAAACACCATTTCTTTTCTGAGAAAACCCGACTAAATCTCAGAAAATAATTTGATAAAATAATGAATGAAGTAATTCTTTTTTCTGTGCTGTTCTAAATCGACATAATTAAATTGATCATAGAATTTAGGTCAGCGTTAGAAGCATCAGTTTTATTTTATTAATACTTTTTAAAAAATAAGGTAATCTATGTATTACAATTGATTTACTGAGTGTATAAAAAAAAATTGATATTATCGTCACAGGATATGGACACGGCGATACGAGTTTAATTCCTGGACAAGACTGATTGCATTTCACATAGCACTAATACCCTTGGGAAAGGTATGAATCCAATTATTCTCCCTCCAGCTATAGGTAAATAGTAGGGCAGACTAGGTTCTTCAGCCTTGGCGAGGCAACTATTCTAAGAGAAGGAAAACTCTGAATTCAAACCTGCTAAACTCCGCTTAAAAAATTGACCTTGTGTCATATCCTGCCCGAGCGGAGGTGTTGGGTAAATAGGATCAGAAAAATTGATATCGCCAATTTTACTTTCTTATAACCTCAGTCATTGAGGCTGGTGGCCTAGTGGACTGCGTCATCGTTGTAAGCGAAGTCAAACTCCAGTTGTGCCATACCGTTCACTTTTGAATTAACACGCTAAAAAAGTCATCAACTCCATTTGGAGGAAGTCTTCGGAATTAAATGGCCCCTGAAGATTGATATGTCATTAAAGAAATTAACCAAATCGAATCAATCAAGTGTCCAGAACCCTTTAAATTATTCTAACGGTTTTAAACAGTGCTACAATCAGGATGCTCTCCAATCTCCTTCTCATTTCCTGTTCTCTAATCTCAGGATTTTATGAACCATTCGAAGGGCATCAACAACAACTCGTATCCCCATCATCTTCATCTTCCACAATGTTTTCAGGTCTCTAGTCGTATATATATATATATATTTGTCTATACTTTTGTTTACTTTGCATTTTACTCTATTGTTCGCTGAAAGTGCAAAATTGAAAAGATTACTTTTCTGTTATTAAACACTATCAGTCTTCTTCTGACGGGATTGGAGGACCAGTTTATATGTTATAAGTCCCAAATTTTTCCGATTCTGTACAAAATGGATGTCTTCATTATTGTTTATGTCACAACAGATCTGCTCAACCCTCCAGGATTCTTTTCAGCTGTGCTGGGCTCTCTACAGACTCAATTCTTTCATCAATCTCCAAGTTATCTAGTCAGTTCTTCAGCTTCTATGGGACTATCATAATGACCTACAACTATAATTGTTATCGCTGTCATCTTAATGTTTCATAACATTTTCAGCTTTCAAGCAAGTTACATGTATCTAGTTTTTAACTTTTCTTTTTATTTACTCTGTGATCTGCTAGAACATTTGGCATGTTATTTTCTGTTCTATAAATAAAATTATCTGATCTTTTCAAAATTAGTCGATCTGTGTGTATCTTAATACCCTACAGTGTTTTGAGTCTCATTTTACAGGAAAGACTCTATTCTATATCATTTGTCTGTATTGTTAAAGTTTAGTCGCGTGTACAATCATAAGTAGATGACTTTTCTCACCGAGTCCTATCCACACGGGACCTGGGTGCGTTGGGTGAACTGTAATCTATATTGCGCCAAAATGAAAATAACACTGACATCCCACTTTATCAAATGTATTTACCAAAATTACATGAAAATATTTTGAAATACATTAGATCAAATCTATTCAAAGAAATACCTACTGGCTTCATTCATGGCTTCCAGATGACTTCGCAATTTCCCGCAAGCTTTTCCGATGATGTCTTTGTTTAAATCGATGAGCGCTGTCGTTATTGGTGCCTTCAGTTCCTCCTTGGTTTTGAACGGAGTCTTGATGGTCACTCGCTTGACCCCGTCCCACCCATAACAATCACGAACATTGAAAGCGGCCGGGTGTTGAAGTGATGTGGTCTCAGACATTTTTTCATGGCCACACTTGGTTTTCCAGCAGCTTGTCTAGCATGGCGTAGAGTCCTATTGCCTGATACAGGATTTTCCAGCAGACACCTTTTCAATCCAAGGTACTTGATGTTGGCCCCCGTGTTGAATCTGCGGACACGAAGGAAGAGGAATAGAGATAAAGTATCACCATTGCTAGTAACTACACCAAACACTATAATGTGGACTGAGTATTTGGTTTTCATCAATATGAATATGAATCTGTCCTTTGATTAACACTCAAATTTTTCCGAAATATTCATATTCGAGCTGCTGTCGTGAATGCCACGCAATATAGCATACTATTTCCAAATTTCTTGATGAATGGATTGCGCCATAGTGCAGCTATCCACAAAGACAGTGTCTAATTGATACTTGTTTGCTGCCCAGTAAAAACAATCTGAAATAAAGCGATTGAGCGCAATTAATTAATTAGGACAATTTGCTCACGGCACTTTGTACTTCTTTGGTGTTAATTTGTAGCATTTCGAAATTTTCTCCCTCTCTCTCTCTCTCTCTCTCTCTCTCCACAAAATCTACTAGCTATTCATCTACGTCTTATCTCTCGTAGTTTTTATGCAATTGGTTATCATGGTGTTGTTCTGGGCTGCTATCAAAGGCAACTAGTTTTCTTTTATTACGTTTCCTCGGCGTAGCCATAATAATGTTGTTTCATTCACAATATCTTTAAGTATATTTTCTTATACGTCTGTGCATTTTTGTTTTCTTTTTTTTTTTATACTTGATTTTCTGTTTCTCCCTGGAACATTTTTTCTATTTTAAATAATTTCTAATTGATATTTTTGTGTAATCGTTCTCATCATCATCATTACCAAAAGGATGGTAAATGATTATATTAATTATTCTATTATTTAGTTTCGGAAAGTTGTGGACTGGTTACAAATCTTTGAGTGTTAGTGTAGTTCCACGCAAAGGTCAAATGCGTAACCACCACACGTCAAAATAACGTTGGGAAAAACAGGATATGAATAATAAAAAAAATCAAGGCTTGTCTACCAGCATGGGAAAAGAAAAGTTAATGACACGTGTTCCAATGTGACTTGCTGACGCAATAGTTAAGAAGATATATCATCATCATCATCATCATCATGCGCTGGTAGCACGGATATCCCTGACCCTCTCTCCCCACTCCTCCCTATCGTTCATCGCCCTAGGCAGGTCTTCAGGACAACATCCCGTATCCTCACATAGCTGCTGAATGTATGTTCGTGCTGGTCGTCCTGATTTTGCACGGCCATGTGTGGGGGTCCATAGGAGTACATCTCTTTTGAGTTCGTCCCTGCTTCTCCAGCAGTGTCCTGCATGTCTGGTTTGTCTAACTTGAATAGTTTTCGTGATAGGAGGCAGGTGACCGTACAGTTGGTGTCTTAAGGGGTGTTGCTGCCAGGACTTGTTCAAGATTTCAGGCAGTATTCTTGCGTAATTGCCGTCAAGCTTCTTCTCCAGCCGTTTTGTTAGCGTCCATGTAGTGCACCCATATAGCAGTATCGATGTGACCGCTGCCTGGAAGAAACTGCGTTTCATTTTATCGGTTAGGTCTGATTTCCATATAATCGATAGCCTATTGATAGCTGTCCATGCCTTCGTTAACCTCGTTTCGATGTCCTTTTCGGTTGATTTGACGCTGCTTCCAGGTAAGTGAACTTGTCTACTAGTTTAAGAGGGGTTCCTTCTAGAGTGGAGATGTCCCCCGTTTGATTATAGCAAAAAAAATAAATAAATAAAAAAATAAAAAATATATATATAAGAAAACATAATTTAGGATTTAGAGAGTTCAGTTTGAAATTCAAAGAGACAAGTTGGGTTAGACGTTGGGTCGGTGGGGTGCCTCTGTAGCAGCGAACGAGATTTGCTTATAAACCCTTCGAAGGTCTTCCTCTCTCCTCACGATTACGTCGGTCTGCTAGAAGCATAGGCAGTGTGAATAAAGTCTTTTTCGTATTCCGAATGACAGAGTCACCCGTTGTTACTTTTGAATTTTAATATTCAAGATGCTATCGTATTACAACTATCAGTCTCAATTGGTCTTGGAAAGTCCTCTAGACTGCATTCAGTCTCCCAACAAAGCTGATGAATATCAGTTTTTGTGGGTCAGCCAACACTGGTGTGTCAGTACATGGGAGTTCATCGGAGAACATCATTTATGAGTTCGTCCTTACTTCTTTAATAATGACCAGCATCTCTGGCCGCATCTACACTATCCTGAAACCGGAAAGAGCCAAGGGCGTAAATGCTAAATTGCCTGACTGCGACTAAATAACTTGCAAACAGATACATTTAACTCCTAAATGGTACCTTAATAGATAATACGACTCTGACTCAGAGTGGACCTGGGAGTAATGACCGTGAAAGTGCCCTCCACATTTCTTAGATCTCTAAAACTAGAGAATTACCATTAGATCTAATTTACTGTTCTATCCAGGACACGTATTTTCCAATTTGAATGGAAAATAAAATCTTTTACATGATTAGTGTCATTAATTAATAAACCAACTCTGTATTTCCAGATGAAACGAATAACTTATTTTTTCCACAAGTCCTAATTTAAAACAAATATTTCAATGCTGATTCACTGCGTAGGATTTTAAATGCCAATTTTCAAAGCAGAGTGGCCTTCTCTCCTTTGATGATTGGCGCAATAAAATCTTTAAATCCATTTATTTTTATCTAGCCTTGTACTGTATAGATCCAAGTTAAAGTTAGTAAATACCCTTGGGCTGCTTGATAGCTGATATAGCAGTTCAGATATTTGTATTCTTATTTCTTTTCTCATCTTTTCTTTCTCAAAACAGAATAAACGAACGTGTGAGGAACTCAGAACGTTGCTTCTTCTACCGAATACAAAACTCTTTTGCCTGAATAAAAAAAAATTAACAGAATTAAGATTGAAATTTAAAAAGAAAAAACGAAAAAAAAAACGGAATAGAAAATCAAATAGAATTTTTGTTTTTAGCATTCATTTCCTTTTATTGTATTTTTGTTATTCTAATCTCTCTCTCTCTCTCTCTCTCTCCCTCTCTCTCTCTCCACACACACACACACACACACACACGCGCGCGCGCATATATATATATATATGTATGCATACATATATAAATATTTACAAAAAGACGAAAAAGCAATGAAAACATGAGATGATCTGAAGGTTCAGTCTTGCAAGATGACTGTAAAATATAGCCATAGGGCAATTCACATTTGTTCTCCAACTTGACTGTTTGTTTATTTCTATTCGCCATTTGAAAAACATATTTCTTTTTATATTGCACTTACGGCAACTCTTAAATAGGAATATTACAAAACTGCGAATTACGCAAGCGAAAGTTTTAAAAAGATAACAAAAAAATTATGTAAATAAAATATTTAAAAAGTCAAAACTTTGCTAAGTGCTACTGTATCAGTGATATTCGGGTATTTCAATTTTATATTATTCAATGTATTTCCTAGGAAGATTTTTTTTCTTTCTGAGAAATCCAACACAGGAAATTCGCTTAAAGCAGTTCCTTAAGAGTATTCCAAAGAAATTTATATATATATATATATATATATATATTTATATATATATATATGCGTGTTTCTGTGTGCGTGTTTGTGTCTGTGGTGTGTGTGCATGCATTTCTACATGTGTATACGGGTGTGCATTTATCTGTATAGATAGGAACTGTATCTAAATTCTTGTGTTCACAATAAAACGGGACTTATCGAATAGCGTGCCAATAAGATGTTTAAGAAAGCTGGTGACGAAACGATTTTGGAGCTGTGACATTTATGATAGTATAAAAATTGACCCTCGTTACACTGGTGGGTATTTGAGCCTCAAGTGTTCACTGGAGCGTAACATACAGAGGGCTTATCTTTATTGTTAATGCTGTTGTTTTTAGATATACAACAAGGATATTAAAAATATGCGGTTGGTTGGTTGCTTGCTTTCGGTATATCAACCCTTGTTGGTTATTTAATAGAAAATATTGTTTATGCATATATTTTCGATATATAGGATTTATAAACGAATTGCTTGTTCTTAAGTTAGAGGCAGGTCTCATTTCCTTGCATAAAATGAAATGGTTTCAAGTATTGTTATTTAACACCGACAGTTATATTTGGCACCTTCAAGTGGTTTCCTGATTCCTAATTAAACAGTTCCAATTGAGAAATATTTGGGACCTAAAAAGGTGCTAATACTCCGGGTTATAGTGAACCTGGGAGTAATGGCAATGAAAGAGTACTACAGATTCCTAAGAACTCCAGTATTGGAGCCTCATCATAAGATGGTTTAGTGTTATAAACAGGACACTCGTTGGTGGGATCTTATTCCTCTACAGAGAGGCAGTTGTCGTATTCTTTAGCCCCAACTGCTGGACTGTCTATATTATTGCAAGTATTGGGGAATTTCTAACACTGTAGATTATAGTTTTTGTTGTATGGCTCATAATTTTAGTTGATTTTTTATAATGTTAGATTGACTCAGGTTTCTTTATAATACCTCAAAGTTACTGATTGTTTTTTGTGTTTCGAATTCATTTTTTTAAAACTTGCGTTTGAGGAGTCTCCCTGGCGTAATGATTAAAGTGGTGGATCACAAAATTATAGTAAGCGAGTTTGAACTCCAGTCGCGCTATTACTTTCACTTTCAGACATATACCTTTGGGAAAGGTATTAATCATATTATCCTCCAAACTATGGGTGATATAATACCACTACTAGTTTTCTTCAAGGATCACTTTTGTTTAGTTTTATGGCAAATCAACCATTATAGGTTATTTAATACTAAATCCTCTTTATATATGAATATTGTGACGGCAAATTGACTAAAATCCCAAAACGGGACTTTATTTTCGCACGTGTGAAGACGGGGCAGGTTGGGACTTGATCCCCTATAGAATAAGTCCTCGTTCAGAGTTTTTCTCTCAGGCATATAAGAACTGGCATATTACGTGAGGGATTAATTTAGGGCTAGACTTGACCGCCGCTGGCAAGGGGTTCCAAATTTCACACTATCACACACCCACCAGTCCGCTTTCTTCCTTCCCCGAGACAATGGAAGATTATGAGCCTATAGGTTTTAGTCGTAATAATATTAATATTGTAGTAGTCGGCAACTCCGGTTTCCCGTGTGATATTTTAGGAATTAATAGGACGATTCTAAGCAAGATAACATAAGGCGAATAGAAGTTGAAAAGAAGCATGAAATAACAACATAGACCACATGGTAACATGAAAATACATAAATTCCTTTACTACAGTTATATACACGTTCAAAGTGTCAAAACATATAATTGGACAGTCCACGAATATAAATGTCTTTTCTTGACTTTTATCTTTCTTCAAATTGAGAGAGAGAGAGTGGTAAATAAAATTTGGGTATAAAGGAAAAATGTCCCCCAAGTTACTTATCTTTTTCTCAACGGGGTTCCACTGGAGAATCGTTCTTCTTTCACGGGCTAATAGACTTTGTTCTGTTTTTAATACTGGCTTGAAGGACTTGGGGTCCTTCGTGTCTCAGTAATTCTTTTGTCTTCAACCCGGAGTAAAATGGCTATGGTTCGTCCGCTCGCTACGAACCCTGCTCAAAAACTATTTTTCTTCCTTTACTTCCGCTGAGGGGAAGGGAGCCCCACTTCCGTTTTGGGGTCCCGGCCAATCATTTGGCTTCTCTCTCTTTCCCCTTCTGGTGTCCGGCGACCTGAGGTTACTAAGTGCCAACACCTGGTCTCCCCTATGTGACCCACATTCTTCCTTAACGGTCACTTTTTTTGACGGCTTGATACTGTCAATTCAAATACGAGGAGGAGTAATTTTACCTCTATCGTCTCCGTGGGCTACCACGTGACAATATGTAATTTTTTAATTTTTTTTCTTGTTCCAAAGAGAAAAAAATACAGTAAATATTTCAAAATGAATAGATCCACTAAGAGATTTGTATTTTTAAAGAATTATTTATTTCGTTCTAACATACGTGTATGTTTCCAGCTTGTTACTTTCGTCAGAGAACATATGTGGCACAAGACCATATAAATGAAACACACACACACACACACACACACACACACACACACACACACACACACACACACACACACACACATATATATATATATATATATATATTGTAGGGCGTGGAAGCAAAATATGGAATAATTTTTAAAACGTTTTCTAATGCTGAATAGTCCAATTTTTAGAAAAAAAGCGCAATAAGTCTAAACTTTCTTCATTAGTTCTATTATTAAAGCATTTTTTTTAAATCAGAATTTTACCCGATAAGAAAAGAAACGACAAAGAATCTATGATTTGCTTTACGCCGGAACCAAGCCAAAGTTTTTTTATCTCCTGTATACAAAGCAAAAATAAAATACTAAAAAAGAGGTTTTATGAAAAGGCTGAGTGGAGGATTGAACAAAAAAACCAAAAGAAGGCTTTTTAACTGCTCTCGCTACGGAGATTAAAACGTACCCTGCAAAGCCAATAAAAAAGCACGCAATACAAACGTAACTAGCAGATAATAATAATCGTTATATCCTTATAGATAATGCATTGAATTGTTAATTTCTACGACATTTCAACTCTTTCGGGTTTATTTTATTCTTAGTGCTTAGAGAATTGCGTACATATACGAGGATCATTAAATAAGTTTCCAGACTTTTTCGTATGGGCACTTTTATTGATAGTACACACATGAAACTCTAGTCCCCTTCGAAGTAATCTCTGCCGGCTGCAATGCACTTGTGTCGTTCCAACAACTTCTAGAAAGCCTCATGGAAGTCCTCTTGTGTGAGCGTGTCAATGACCTTCGTCACAGCCTCTTTCATCTCCTCAATTGTCTCATAACAACAGCCTCTGAGCTTAGGGGATAAGCAAAAGTCACAGGGACCAAGGTCTGGACTATAGGGACGGTGAGGAACTATCTTGGTGCCCATCTTGGTCAAATAGTCTGTGACTAGGATGGAGTTGTGGACTGGTGCATTGTCCTGGTGGAAATGCCACTGACCCGATTTGAAGAGTGGTAGCCTCTTCCGACGGAATCTCTTCCTGACCTCCCTTAAAACCTCAACATAGTAACCCTAACCCTAACCCTTTGGCCAATCAACTCTAGTGTACTGACTTCCTTACTCCTGCCACACCTCTCATCACCCCTCACAGACTCCCTGCCTTCCTTAAATCTCTGAGGCCACTCAAAAACTGATGCTCAATTCATGTAAGATGGTCGAAAAGCAGTCTGAAGCATTTTATACGTTTCTGTGGCAGTTTTTCAAGTTTAAAAGAGAATTTTATTGCATATCATTTTTCTGACATGTCCAGACGTCCAGATTGCATTTTTGAAATTCACCAGCTGTGACAATCAGGCTTTAGTAGGGTGTATTCCAATTGCTGCTGTAGGTGTTCATTTGAACCTGAAATCATTAATATTCGTCAGTCTTCTCATAAGATATATAGCAATAACATAGTGAATTTTCAAGAGTCTGCGACAATTTTAAATGCTTGTACAAAAATGTCTGGAAACTTATTGAATACACCCCGTATATCTACATTTTTGTATCGTTCTTAATTTTTTTTTTCACAACATTATATATCAGATATTTCTATCTAATAAGATAATTTGCAAACAGGTACTAATACACCGGATTTAAGTGGTTCTTTAAGTAATTGCAATGCAATAGTAATTCATACTCCTTAGATTTCCAGAACTAGAGTCTCACCAACTGATACATACACTAGACATATCTTTTCGGTGTTGGGACTAAAGGACTTACTCCTCTGCATAGGAAACAGAGGATTCGAAACCTCACTGACAGGGTGATATTCATAACACAAGTCATGTATATTTAGATAAACACAGAAACTGTATTTTTTTCCCTAAAATTTCGAGAATCTATATGGTTTTTGTGGACGTTTTTCAGTGGATTTTTGAGGAAATTTGTTGCTCCATTCCTATCCAAGTACATTACTATGATGGCTTAGCATATATTTTCAAGCATATATTTTCAAGCAGCAATTTTCGAGTATCTATTTTCAAGCATCTTTTTTCGAGGATCTACTTTCGTGCATCTATTTTCAAGCATCTATTTTCAAGCATCTTTTTTCGAGCATCTATTTTCAAGCATCTATTTTCGAGCATCTGGTTTCAAGAATTTATTTTCAAGCATCTATTTTCGAGCATCTATTCTCGAACGTCTACATAACATTTATAAAAAGCAGAACATATGGTACTAAACGTCATCTGATAATGAGCCTTCAGTTTTGATGTTCTGTGGTGATAGTAACTGTTGAGGGTTCCATCTATTGGTACTAATAGATCTATTTCAAAATTGTTCGTATTGAACCGAAATACTTGATATGTTTTTTGCATATAACAGTGCAAATTATTCATATTGTTACTTGAGGCTATAATTATTCGCTTAGGATTATTAAAAGTGGTCACTTAAAATCGAATAATTATTCATATTTGATAGGACCATTTAAAAAGCTATAAAGAAACAACAACACAAAAACATTAATATGGAAGTACAATAAACGTGATTCCCAAACCTCTTGGTATAAAATAATCCGGAACAAGTTGATATACCGTCAAAATCAAGCAATCAGTCAAAAAGCAAAATTTTCTTCATTCATGTCGAAATTGGGATCTAAAGTGAAGTAAAAGTTCGTCAACTCTTACAAATGTGTCGTCTTTCTATTCTCATTGATCAATTCTGAACGAGACTTAAGACAGATTTCAGAAAACAACAAAAAGAAACACACACACACACACACACACACACACTTTCGTTTAAAGAAAAAAACTTGAAGAAATTTTACATTTAAGATCAAAAATAAGATTGTATATATATATTTTGTTAAACTGATTTTTAAAAAATTGATTCTTTTTACATTAGGTTCTTGTTTTTAATTCTGAAAAACAAACGAAGTGAAGCAAATCGTCTGTTTGTTCATGAGCATTTCTCTCTTCACCGAAAATTATCTCTGCTTTCCATACGAAACTAAGACAAAGTAGTTTTATAAACAGTTGCGGTTAGCCCAGATAACAGCAGTTTAAAGATTTATATAAAAAAGAAAAATTTAAACAAGATTAATTTCAATGAAACACCAAGTAGTTAAAGACAAATAAAAGCATGTGTTGCTTTTTTTTAATCTTAGAAAACTTGTCTATCAATACCATTGAGTTTGTGGTCTTTTCCAATGGTACACTTAACATTTAATTAAATATGTCTATAGCGAACTGAGAATAAAGATTAGGATCTGCTTTGGAGTTCTTCAACGACCTACATAGTCCGCTTTATTTTATTTATTAATTTATTCAATGCGGTTTAAAGCTGCAGATGTTTAACCACTTGTAATTTGTTTGTCTGGATAATTACGGAAAGGATTTGTCACAGCTGTCAAGATTTGGGAGTTTTACATGTAACTGAGGGGGCGTTCATAGCTGTGTTTAATTTCCTTTTGTCTCCATTGAGGTAAGAATAAAACAAAAAATATTGTGCGCATATCAAGTTAGAGACAAAATTTGTAATTGTTTTAAGTAATATAGTTCTAACCAAAAGCAAATTAAAAAGAATATTTTTCTAAAAATGTCCAATCATTAAAAAAAAATCTCTGAATTCTAAAAATAGACTAACCGACGCTAAACACTGATTCAAATAATCCGCAGTTAACTCATTCATTACCTGACTCCTTAATAATTAACCAATAGAATTAGAGAAAACAAAATTTAACTTCTGCAACAACTTAGATTTTAGGGATGCAAAAAAGAGAGAACCGATTGATTGAAGAAAGTCAAGAGAAATTTAGAGAAGAGAAAGCAGAGACAGAAGAAAAGAACTTATCCGACAAACTAACCCCAAAATATACAGAAGCGTAAGAAAAAAAGCCCGAAAAAAAAAAAAAGAACTAAAGAAAGACAAAATATTCGCCAGTCAGCTGGGACTGTACAATACATCGACTACATATCTGCAGAGGGGTAAAACCCTCCCCCTACGAGTGTCTTAAATATGACTCTAAACAATCTGATAGTAAAGTTCCTGTAATCCGGGAGTATTGGAGAATGCGGAGCACCACTTCATTGCCATCGCTCCATGGTTCACTCTGACCCAAAGTGGTAGCACTTGATAGGATCCTATCTATGAGTTAAATAGAATTAAACTGTCGTTTTGTGAGTTAACTGCTTTTGACATTTAAACAGCGTATTTATGTTAAACTGAATTGCTTAAAATAAAACTGTTTTGACGTTTAAACTGCGTACTTATGCTAAGCTGAATTGCTCAAAATAGAACTGCTTTGACAACTAAACTGCGTATTTATGCTAAACCTGAATCATCTGAAATAAAACTGTTTTTATATTTAACTTTGTGTATTATGGTCCAGTCAGCTGGGGCTGTAGAAAAAAAAACGACTGCACCTCTGGAGAGGAGTAAGACCCCCCCACTAACGAGTTTTCCGGGTATGGTACTAAATAATCTGATGGTAAGGTTCCAGTGATACTGGAACTTTGGGGAATGCGAAGCACCCCTTCATTGCCATCGCTCCCATGTCCTGAGTGGTGATACCTGATAGGGCCATATCCATGGGTCAAATAGAACTAAACTGCGTACTTATGCTAAACTGAATTGTTTGAAATAGAACTGATTATTTGTATAAAAATAGATTTGGTATGAAATACTCTACAAAGGTTTGATATGCCATAAAACTCAAACAACGAACCAACGAATAAAATATTCGAGTGAATAATTTCCTTGTCTTCAACTACAAGCACTGAAAACCTCCAAGAATAGTTACGTTAAGTTGTATCTCTGACTCTATATAATTGCCAATAAAGGACTCTCTCTCTCTCTCTCTCCAACCTAACACATAAACAAAAAAAGTCATTGTAATTTGTTTTCAGTATTTCTATGTTCCGTTTATTTCTTGTTTGTCAAAGTTTTTTCATCCATTTCATTCCTGAGGCCGAGTTACTTCCACCCCGCTCACACAAGCAAAACAATAAAAGGATGAATAATGTCATTGCGTAAAACTTTGCACGAGGCGGAACAATGTTCCAAATCACAGGGGCTTATCCGGCAAGAAACTCTCGGAGAGTATCAGGTGAGCAAGGCATCTCACAGTCCAATGAGATTCATTACCAACACGACTTTAGCAAAGGCATTTGGTGAATTGTTTCTCATGTGATTTAAATATTGCAAAACTTTTAACTCACTCGTATCCACGTTTTACTCTTAGAAGTTTTTCCCACAAGTATTGGCTGATGGTTTCTCCTGAAATCTGAGTGACATCAAGTCTCATCAGATCTCAAGAACTCTTTTATATATTTCTGCATTTCTCACCAGGACTATGGTTGAAACAATTTAAATTCTTCCTCAGATTTCTAGTTTTATAAGTTCTTGGTGATTGCTCCGTGGGTTCCAACTGTTATCGGTATTATTGTCACTTTCGACATTTTTGTTAACTTGCTGGCAAATAAAAAATATTTCTCGATTTTTTTCTCTTTCCCTTAATCAAATCGAGTCTACTAATTGACTTGTGTGTTTCTTGTTTATTACATTTAGATTTGGTCTTCTGGTTGGAACTGGTAATCTGTTTTATCTCAAAGTCCCTGAGGATTTTATGGGTTTTATTTTCTACTAGTGTCCCTCGTTTGTGCATTTGCTATTCTTCAGTATAGTAAAATTTTAAAAGGCTTGCACAGTTAACGGTGAATCTCTTTTCCTACCCAGTCGTATCTACACTTGTACTGTTAGTTTGCTGCATTTGCTTTTTAGGTTTTACTGTTCCACCTCCCTTTCTCCACATAGTCGACACTTGCTATTTTCTTGGGTCCTATCTAATCTAGTTTTTATGTTGTTATAGCGTTTTTGGCTCCTATTATAAATGATTTCGTTTCTTTTCTTAGGTTTCCTTTTCCAAGCCCTACCCAGGATCTCTTGTTTATTATGATTTTAGTTAGCCTCCTATAGTGTCTATAGAATTGTCTTTCTTATTTTTGTTTTCTCGATTTATTAATTCCTATTTATTCTGAGTCTGTCCTTGCGATATATTTGACACATTGTCGGCTGGAGCTTCAGAATACACCGACAGCACCTCTGCAGAGGAAAGTTCCTTACAGCCGACAAGATCAACTGATCACCTGGGATGGCAACCCGTATTGCTTCAGGACTGAATCCTGGCGACTGAATTGTCTTTGAACGGGAAACTGATATGGTTAATTGACTTGTAACACTTTACTTTGAAGTTTACTGGGCAAGACAGACGGTTGGAGAAATGTAATATAATTGCGGAGGGATTTTTTTTATATTATCATTTTTCGTTTTATATATCTTACCTTTCGGTTTAGTTAGGCTAGGAACCGTTCGGCTAAGTGCATGGGTAGTTAGGTGCACACATTGAGTGCAGGTGTTCACGCGCGCGCAGGGCGGATGTGACAATCAGAGATGTCACAGTAAAAACCCGAGATAGAAAATAGGACCGGAGACGTGAATGACGTCATGCCCAGAAGCGCGGAGGATTTGAAAAAAAAACAGTTAGTTGAGATTCGAGTCTAGAGGAAGGTAGTCGGTTTTTGGTCTCGCCTCGGCGAGACCAGTTGGGGTCTACGAAATATACCGCGTGTTTGTTGAAGAAATTGCGTCTCTCTCACCTCATGTCGAAAAAACTTAAATTCAAAAAGGTTATAAAAGATTTAGTACCTGAACCAATTTCGTGTTTTTCGGATTCCTATATGTTTACGAACATTATGAACATTCTATGAACATATGTACATTTCATGGCAATGTTTCAGAAACCAAATCCGATCAATCGGCTGGTCATATCAACCCCTTGCACTATATATGATTGTCCCGAATGTATTCAGATTACTCTTGTGGCAAACGAGTACCAACCCAATTTTATCTTAAAGGTGCTAGATATCGGTGGCTGAGGGTCAATTCTGCTGATACCATTTAACTATGTGCTAACCATTTAGCCATTTAACAGTGTGCCAACAAACTCGTTTAAAAATAAAGTTAGCGTTATTCGCTTATAAATTATACACGCACACGTGCGTGCGCGCACACACATACACACATATATCCACACTACCTTCAATGCTACCGAGTCCTTTTAATTCTTCTTTGCTTAAGCCGTATGATTTGTCTATGTTATCTCTCACATTATAAAGCTTGATGCCTTGTTATGTCACGTGGTCTGCCACTGAGAGGAGAGAGGTAAGATCAATTTCCCCTAACCCTCCGTGTTTGAATTAACAGGCCCTAAAGATTGACCGTTAAAAGAGGAATAGGAATGTAGGTCAACTCCTCGGCCGGCCTGTTGAACGAATTAACGAATCCAAGTTGGAAATAGAGGTCAAGCTATCTGCATCCCATAACCCCAAGTTAGTTGGACAGAGAAGGGGATATAGGGGTCATTTTATTAGCTCGAATGAATAGCATGACAGGTGGAGGAGGAGGAGGAAGAAAGAAGCCAAAGGACTGGCTGAAGCCTTAGCGCCGGAAGTAGTACTCTGTTCGTCAGAGGAAATAGGGGAAAAGAATTTAAGTTTTTAGGACGGAGGTCGCCGTGAAAGGACGAGTTGATCTGATGCCCAAACTCCAGGCAAGCTCGCCCGTGAAAAGAAGTGAGTTTTTAGGACAACAGTTGGCATGACAAGATGTATTGAAACTGTCGCCGAAACTCCGGGGAAGAACGGAGAGAATTTTGGACAAGAAGTTAACAGATGCCTTCCCGCCAAATTCTACTGAACACCGCTCGCCAATAAAAGAAATCTCAGAAGAAACCCGTCGAAAAAGCCAAGTAAACCTTAAAACCGTTTTCTCCTTCCGCCCATCCTAAGTATTGCAATTATATGCCCTCTCTCTCAATTTAAAGAAAGAAGCATATAAAGAATTGTATGCATTAAAAAGAGAAGAGAAATAGAATGAAAAGATTCATTTCATAAACTGTGAATGTATGAGTGGACTTTGCTACCTTTTCAAGGTTCAAGAGAAAGGATAGAAAAGTATAAAGAAAAGAAAAAAGGAAGAAAGAGACATTTATGTCGGAGATTGTTTGCCGGGGAAACATAGCCGACCCCTATAAATATTTGTTTGGACCTTGACTATTAAAATTTTGGTTATATTTTAAATGTCCCCTGGTTGAAATTTATTTGTTGTGTTATTTACCCAGCGAGTTGCCTTCTTTTGCATGTATATCCTTTTCAGCTTCATTTCGCCTCAATTTATTCTCGCTAAATGTCTTATTCGCCTTTAAAAAACATTACACGGGAAATTGGAATTGTCGACTACGGTAAATAATAATACTTTATCTCAACCTATAGGTCCATGTCTTCTGTTAGCCAAGGGGTAGGAAGACGAAGTGGCCTGGTGGGTGTGTGTAACGTGAAATTCGGAAACCCCTTTGCCAGCGGCGGTCAGTCGAGCCCCAAACTAACCCTCACATTATCTTCCAGTTCCCATGTGCCCGAAAAAGGAATCTTAACTAGGACTTATTTTGCGAAGGGTCAAGTGCCAGACTGTTCCGACGTCACACGTGCGTAAAATAAACTCCCGTCCTGGGATAAATATTTCATGCCCCGTCACAGTTATTTGTTTTCTTCTTCTCGAATCCATTTGTCAAAATTCTAACCTCGTACATTTCAAGAATAGCCTCAAGTATCTTGCAAAGGGTACTGCAAAGATATTTATCCCTTTGATGAGATTCCTGTAACAGAGTTTGGTTTAAAGACGTTTTCTTTTCCCTTGTGATACTCTTTTTAATTTATTTTTATTATCATCATTTACTCCTTTAGAGTTTTTCACATCAGAGTTAGCTGATGGTTTTTCACTGGAGTTTGAGTGACCGCAAGTTTCCTCAGTGTCTCCAGGACTCTCCTCGATATTCTGGCCGTTCTCAATAATGATGTCATTTTGATAGTCTCCACTGGTCCACCAACTTCCATATCCTCCAATCCTTTAGTTACTGTGCCAAGAGCACCAATCACAATTGGTACAATCGTCACTTTCATGTTCCACAATTTACTCCTTTTAGAGTTTTTAACGACAACGTTAGCTGATTATCTTTCACTAAAGTTTGAGTCCAGCAAGTGTCTTCAAATCTCCAGGACTGTTCTCAGTATTCTGGCCGACCTTAATAATACTGTAGTCAAGATGATCTTCACTAGTCCTCTCATTTACAAGTTTTCTATTCCCTTTACCAAGTTTTTTGGAATTATTCCGAGCACTCCAATTACAATTGATATAACCGTCACCTTAATGTTCCATAGTTTTCATTTTAGTTTAAACCGTCCATAGAGTTGTTTTCCTTCCCAATTTTGTTTTCTAGTTATTTTTATTCTGTTGGCCATCATGTTGTCAGTATCGTTTCTGATGGCAGTAATCAGTCCTCCTTCGTGCTTTTCTATGTATTCCTCGAGTCATTGTATCGATGCGTCAACACTGTCTTCAATGCTGGCAAGTTCTCTTCCTCACCCATTTCTTGATACATATAGTCTGTCAACGTCGTCTCTGGGATGTAATGCCTTATGCAGTGTCATTAGTTTTCTTGTTCTTTTGTTCATTTGCTTAAGTTCTTCTCTGGTCCACTTCAAAAAGGGTCCCGAATATCTAACGATGAGTACAGCCATGGTATTTATCCCGTTGATAAGGTTTCTGCTACAAAGTATTGTTTCGAGTTGTTTTCTGGTTCTCCTGAGATATTATTTCTTATTTTTTTCTTTCATCTCCACTTGTTTGATGGTGTCAGCCTCCAAGATGCCCAAGTATTTGTAGGTTAGCTTTTCTTCGAGCGTTCTAATCTTGTCTTTATTTGGCAGTTCCATCCCGTCCGTTAGGTGTCGTTTAGCGCTTTTCATTACTAGCACATTTTTCTATGCCAAGTTCCATTCCTATGTCCTGACTGTATATTCTAACTGCATGTATTAGAGTTTCCAGTTCACAGCTCTAATTGTTTTTATATTAAAGTCTGAGAATTATTATTATTATTAATAAAAATAATGATTAATCTGCCGCATCCTGCATGTTGCCTTGGCACTTCACGACAGGTTTGTTACGTTCACACCCTTGACTGCTTTATGAAGAACTCGAAACCTCGCAATACAGTAATTGATATATTATTGGAGGTGCCCGTGGTGTAATGCTTATCGTCGTTGGAAATGGACACGGCGATACGAGTTCAAATCCTGAACGAGACTGAATGCATTTTACATGGCACTAATACCCTTGGGAAAAGTATGAATCCAATTATTCTCCCTCCAGCTATGGGTAAATAGCAGGACAGACTAGGTTCTTCAGCCTTGGTTAGGCAACTAGTCTAGGAGAAGGAAAACTCTGAATTCAAACCTGTTAAACTCCGCATAAAAACTGACCTTGTGTCATATCCTGCCCTAGCGGAGGGGTTGGGTAAATATTGTATTTGAAATATTACTATATAATCTCATAGACATTGTCCCCTCACAGAATGGAGAAAGGCATTCCCAATACCAGTTTTAGTATAAAAAATTTTGGCTTATACACATACCATTTGGTAGTATAGTCAAATTTCAATTTACTGAGCAATTCCAAGTGGATCACCGTTCCCACCCAGTCACTAATTGTCTTATACTTCTTTTTGCTACTTTGCCACATTCGCTTACAAAGTGATTATAATTATTTTCTCTTTTCAGAGTTTTTCAGAAAACCGGAGTTATCTGTCTAAGCGACGTCAACTCTTTTCCGGACACCAGGACTCCTCTCAGTATTCTGGCCAATCTCAACAATGCTATAGTCAGGATGGGCTCCACCCGTCCTCTTATTTCCAAGTAATCTGGGTCCTTATATTAATTTAAAGTCAGTCTTAATCAGGTATATATAACTTCTATTATAAAGATAATATACTTTAGGTAATTTAATCTCTATAGTATCCTTAGTTTATTCGTCGCTGGTAAAAACCCATGAGCAAATATTCACCTCTTCCAGGCTTGTAAGAGTAAATGCTCTTTGATAAAATTTAGGCGTAAAAAATCCCTTTAATTTCCCTTTAGTTCTAAAATGTAAATTTGCTTCACTTCTTCAAAGAAATATTGGTGTGGTGGTTTGGGTTTTAGTTTGAATTTAATGGAACGGCTTTCAACCGGATGTGGCAGTTTTTGAAATTATTTTCTTGGTAAATTGATAGCTGGTGCATTAAGGAAAATTTCTGCACAGCTGTTGATAAGAGTTATCTCATCCTGGATTATAAATTACAAGCTTTTCATTTGACCTCCTTTCAAAATAGTGTAAGCTGAGTAAATATCTATAAATTCCTAACATAATCCCATTTAATTTAAAAGTGTAGTGAATTCAGTGTATATTGCTAATATAGAAGGCTTAAAAGGTAGTCGTAAGGTCATTTCGTTTTTGCTTGTATACTTAGAGACGTGCAATATAATTATATAACCACCACAGATGAAACATTTTGTGCTGATAGTAATATTTAAAAAAATGTACTAATTCAAAATTTAACTTTTTTACTATCCCTGACAAAAATTACGGAATTATTTTAAAAAAGAGTATATTCACCCGTGTTTCTTTAGTATTAAGTGAATCAATGATTGATAAGAAGTTAAACTTTTTTCTTTAATAGATGAAAATTCCGGCTTCTTAAAATATTCTTCAAATAAACTAGATTAAATTATTCAAATTAATTGTGTGCAGAGGAAAGAAATAAAAAACAAATTGTATCGTTAGAAAGGAAAACTTAAGGATCGATATAAAAAGACATGAAGCATCAGGAGAGAAGTTCAAAGCAACTTGCCTTGGAAATAACAGATGCACAACGAAACAAATAGATGGAATCATGATTCTATATTTTGGACAGAACTGTAAGAAATCGCCAAAATGAAATGAATTTTGGACATTGGAAAATTAGCGCTAACACACAGAAAAATGTGGTTAAATTAGGCTAATGAGAAAAAATAATGGCGTGTGCTATTGGATGAAATTAATATTCAGGGATGAATCAAGAATTTAAATTAGGATAGGTGGTTATACTGGAACTTTTGTCTGGTGTCGTCTAAATGAAACAAGGTTGATTATTTCAAGAAAACGAGTCATTCACGATATGTGGTTACTTGTCATTTAAAAACCAAGAGGATGGCAATCATTACCTCAACCATCAATGCACATATATACATTAAAATCTTGAATGATTTCTGATTCCATGGTTAAAACATTGCATTGGTGCTGTTTGAGTCATTTGTCAGGACGATAATGCATCTTGTCATCGAACAAGGGGGATTGAGAATTTTTTTCTTCAGGGAAAGAACTCGATCTAAATCCAATAGAAAATCTACACTGGGACTTTTTAAAACGTTAACCATGAGATAGCTCTATCCACAATATCCTCGTGGTGTAATGGTTAAAGCGATGGACTGCGGAATCGTAGTAAGCGAGTTCGTACTCCAGTCGCGCTATTACGTTCACTTTCGGGAAAATACCCTTGGGAAAGGTATGAACCCCCTTATCCTCCCAGCTATGGGTTAAATAGTACCACTACTGTTCTTCTAAGAGAATAGCTTTGGCATTAAATTGCCTACAAAGGTTGATATGTCATTAAACAAAGAAACAAAGCCTTAGATTCCACAGTTATGTTCCTGATATCGAGAATGTAAGTTGTTGCCCGACCGTATTCGAGGACGACCTGAAGGCTCCCTTTTGAATAACTACTACACCGTGGTGTAGGGGAGGGCTCTACTCTTTTCGAGTATTGCTCCACTTTACCCTTGATCAGTACCTTATATAGCTGAGTGTTAACCAAGGTGGCATCAAGAGTTTTTGGTATGACTTGACCTGGGATTGAACTTCGGTCTCCCAAACCATTGGCATACACTCTACTCACTAGGCCAATGAGCCGAGATGACAAAAAATGACGTTAATGCAAATACATAACGGAAAATTACATTCCACTTTCAAATTATGGGGGGAATGGATTTATTGTCAAAGTAAGATCTTCTTGTGTGTATGTATTTTATAAATATCTCTACTACGAGCAGGGTGTGACACAGGGTCAATTTGTTAGTAATGTGCATCTGGTTTTAATCCAGAGTTTTTCTACCAGCCTAGTTATCTTACCAAAGATAAAGATTTCAGTCTGACCAACTATTCACAAATATCTGGAGAGAGAACAGATAGATTCAGGCTTTTCTCACAGGTATTAGTTCAAAATGATGTCCTAAGAGCTTGCGCCAATATTCATATATATGAGTCACGTGAAGAATGTATTCATCCAATACTTCTTCCACATTCAGGATATCCTATTTACCAACCCCTCTGCTCGGGCAGGATATGACACAAGGTCATTTTTTAAGCGGAGTTTAACAGGTTTTAAGTAAGAGTTTTCCTTCTCCTAGACTAGTTGCCTAACCAAGGCTGAAGAACCTAGTCTGTCCTACTATTTACCCATAGCTGGAGGGAGAATAATTGGATTCATACCTTTCCCAAGGGTATTAGTGCTATGTGAAATGCAATGATTTGAACTCAGGATTTCAGGATTTGAACTCGTATCGCCGTGTTCATTTCCTACGACGATAACAATTACACCACGGGCACCACATTCAGGATATGAAACAAGGTTAGTTTTTTAAGCAGTGTAAAGCTGATTTGAATTCAGAGTTTTCTTTCTTCCAAACTGATTATCTTACCAAATTAAAGAACGCTGTCTTTCTTATTATTTACCAATAGCTTGAGAGAAGAAAGATGGATTCATGCCTTTCCCAAAGGCATAAGGGGCAAGTGAAATAAAAATAGTTTTATAGTCAATCATAATCAGGTATATATAACACTTATTTTAAAAATAATATATTTTGGGTAATATAATCAGTGTACTATCCATACTTTATTCGTCATAGGTAAAACCCTAGAGCAAATTTAATCACCTTCGATGATAAACATACATTAAGCGCGTCTCCAAGCATTTTAAATAACCGTTACATTTAGCGCGTCTCCAAGCATTTTAAATAACCGTTACATTTGGTGCGTCGCCAAGTATCTTAATTAACCGTTACATTAAGCGTGTCTCCAAGCATCTTAAATAACCGTTACATTAAGCGTGTCTCCAAGTATCTTCAATAACCGCTACATTAAGCGTGTCACCAAGCATCTTAAATAACCGCAACATTAAGCGCGTCTCCAAGCATCTTAAATAACCGTTACATTTGGTGCGTCGCCAAGTATCTTAATTAACCGTTACATTAGGCGTGTCTCCAAGCATCTTAAATAACCGTTACATTAAGCGTGTCTCCAAGCATCTTAAATAACCGTTACATTAAGCGTGTCTCCAAGCATCTTCAATAACCGTTACATTAAGCGTGTCTCCAAGCATCTTCAATAACCGTTACATTAAGCGTGTCTCCAAGCATCTTCAATAACCGTTACATTAAGCGTGTCTCCAAGCATCTTCAATAACTGTTACATCAAGCGTGTCTCCAAGCATCTTCAATAACCGTTACATTAAGCGTGTCTCCAAGCATCTTAAATAACCGTTACATTGAGCGTGTCTCCAAGCATCTTCAATAACCGTTACATTAAGCGTGTCTCCAAGCATCTTCAATAACCGTTACATTAAGCGTGTCTCCAAGCATCTTAAATAACCGTTACATTAAGCGTGTCTCCAAGCATCTTCAATAACCGTTACATTAAGCGTGTCTCCAAGCATCTTCAATAACCGCAACATTAAGCGCGTCTCCAAGCATCTTAAATAACCGTCACATTTGGTGCGTCGCCAAGTATCTTAATTAACCGTTACATTAAGCGTGTCTCCAAGCATCTTAAATAACCGTTACATTAAGCGTGTCTCCAAGCATCTTAAATAACCGTTACATTAAGCGTGTCTCCAAGCATCTTCAATAACCGTTACATTAAGCGTGTCTCCAAGCATCTTCAATAACCGTTACATTAAGCGTGTCTCCAAGCATCTTAAATAACCGTTACATTGAGCGTGTCTCCAAGCATTTTAAATAACCGTTACATTGAGCGTGTCTCCAAGCATCTTAAATAACCGTTACATTAAGCGCGTCTCCAAGCATCTTAAATAACCGTTATATTAAGCGCGTCTCCAAGCATCTTAAATAACCGTTACATCAAGCGCGTCTCTAAACATCGTAAATAACCGTAACATTAAGCGCGTCTCCATGATTCTAGAAATTATTCCTTTTTAGAAAAAATATTACTATGGTATGTAGTTTGCACTAATCTACAGTAACATACAAACACAATGCTGATTCTATGAATGTAGAGACAGTATTTTTTGTTGTACTCATTGAAATGTCAAACATTAAGTGGAGGTACCTCTCATTTTTAAACAGGGTTATGTTCGATAAGTCACATCTTTGCTTGATCCAAAGATTACTGACTGAGAATTACAAATGCATAAAGTCGTGGACAACACAATTACAAAATGCAGTTCGTATTCCCGTAAAAAATGTACGTATGTAATTCAGCTGAAAAAATCCGGTTGAGATATCGTTTTAGTATTCTGTGTCCGGCCAGTCTCGTTCTGAACATCGTTTATCGGCTCTTTCTGTTTAACAGCAATGCAAGCTATCGTAATGCACATGCTACGTGACAACACAAGCGTGCATGCAAGTTGAAGTCTCTGTCTTTCTCTCTCTTTGTATATCTATCATTCTCGAATAAGCGATAGAATAACATAAACTTGAGAAACGGTGAGGGAACTGTTCGCTCTGAGACTAATACCGGAGATTCCGGTCTTTATGCTGAAATAAACCAGAATAAAACTGGTTTTGTTATTTCGATTCTCTGCAAGTTTTTCTTCCCTTTGATAACTTTTACTTCGGACTTGAAAGGTCGGTTGCACGCACAAGCCATATTCTGATCGAATCAGTGTCTAAAGATTCACTGTTTGCTTGACCGCTGGAATTCGCTTGACCTGTGACATTACGCAGAATGTATCGCCAGTTGGCTAACGGCCGGTATTCCACACAATTTCATGTTGTATGGAAGAGAATGGACGCTGTAGAAACGAAGCATTATAAATTCTGGTTTCTTCCGACAAAAAAAAAAAAAAAAAAAGAAAAGAAAAAGAAAACAGAAACAAAATAAAAGGAAGTGGAAACAAAAAAAAGACTCACTTCGGTATAATTGATAACATACTGAATGAGATTGTTAATGTTGGAACAAAAAATTCAGGATTAGCAATAAAATCACATTGCCAAAGTTATTAAGTAAAGTTGGCGACCGTAGTCGAGGTCGACCAGATGCTTCCTTTTCAATAGCTATTACATCGAGGTGTAGGGGAAGGCACTTTTCCTTTCCCTGGATTGCTCCACTTTACCCTTGATACGTACCTGAGTGTTAAGCAAGGAGGTATCTGGTACCATTTTTAGTCTTTGGTATGACGCGACCTGGGATTGAACCTAGGTCTCCCGGACCATTGGCGAACACTCTACCCACTTGGTCAATGAGCCGGTTTAATATTGGAAGTTTCATGACCACCTAAACATTTCGTACACTGTTGGAGAGGCATAGCGTAAGTTGACTGTATCTCTTGCTGAGCAGTAAAATTACCTCTCTTAAAATGCGGTATACTGAGGATGACGATAAACTGCATTTGATGGTAAGACTCGTTATGAGGATCTAGGGAGTGACGAGTATCTCTTAATGGACATTATTCCTAGATTCACTCTGATCCAGAGTGGTAGAATTTATTAGGGTACCATTGATGGGCTAAATAAATCTATTTGAAATATCCATATTCGATATGTCTGGGCGATTAAAAGAACAATTATAAAAACCTTCTTGAGAAACAACTGTTCAAAAATGTATACCTGAACTTAAAATAATCGCAATTCCTTAACTTTTAGCCACAACACCAGTGGGACAACTCCACCGGGAGTTGTGGCAAAAGTACATGACTTGAACATCCCAGTGAGTTCAAACTTAAATTGCACTATTAAGTTTAATTCATGACTCATACCCATTAGATTAGTATGAGCTCCTTTATCCATCCAGTTATGCGTTAATATATACCACTATTGTTCTTCTAAAAGAAGAGTTTTTGCGAATTAAATAACCCACCAAGGTTGATATATCATATTTACCCAACCCCTCCGCTCGGGCAGGATATGACACAAGGTCAATTTTTAAGCGGAGTTTAATAGGTTTGAATTCAGAGTTTTCCTTCTCCTAGACTAGATGCCTAACCAAGGCAGAAAAAGCAGTCTGTCCTACTATTTACCCATAGCTGGAGGGAGAATAATTAGATTCATACCTTTCCCAAGGGTATTAGTGCTATGTGAAATGCAATCAGTCTCGTCCAGGATTTGAACTCGTGTCCATTTCCTACGACGATAACCATTACACCACGGGCACCTCCATGAAGGTTGACATATCATTAAACCAAGAAACTAAAACAAACTTAACCTAACCACTATGCATCAAATAACAATAGATGAGTTGACATTTCATTAAAATCAATCAAATAATCAATTGATTTTTTGATAGAAGAACTGACAAAATCACATAGAAAAGCCATTATTATTTAGAAATAGTTAACTTATAACACTATAATTATTGATAAGTGATAGGAATACTTTAAAAATATATCTGTACGGAAATCCTTTGAATTAATTGATATTATATAACCGTGTGCAACAATGTCTAAACAACAGCACAAGAATGTAAATAGTCATATAAAATGACACTATTTCATTAACGGAAAGCATGAAATAACCCTAGACTAATTTACATATCATTAAAATCAATCGGGCAATCAATCAAACATTCTAAAGATGACTGTCGGGATTTATATCCATCCCTATCAGAGGAGAAACTTACGTTTCATTCAGGTGCTGCCTCCAGCACAAAAAATATAAAGTCATTATCACGAATATTAATACGTCATGCATAATTATATGGTTTAGATAATCATTTCTATATCATAATAACCATTTATTTGCACAGAGATATTTGTTACCAGTATTTGTATCTAATACTTACAACCTATACAAAATTATAAGATTTTAGATTCCTGCGCTGTCCTTCTCGTAAGATACTCGGGACTATTCTTGAAGTGGACTAGAGAAGAACTCAAGCAAATGTACCAAGGAACAAGAAAACTAATGACCATGCACAAGGCATTGCATCCAAGAGAAGACATTGACAGAAACATCTAGTGTCAAGACGAGAGGGAGGAAGAGGACTTTCCAGCATTGAGGACAGCATGGACACATCGATACAACGACTTGAAGACTACATACAAAAGCGCGGATGAAGACTGATTATAGCCACCAGAAAAAATACTAACGACACGAGGACCAGCGGGACGACAATAACCAGAAAACAATAGTGCAAAGAAAATAACTCAATGGACGTTTTAAGAGAGTGTGACAATACACCGCCGGCCGACCCCCACTATCTCAGCTTCCTTAAACCACTAATGGCCAGTGATTCGTCCCGTCGTTTTTCTCATCTCCGGCCAGAGATATATCACTTTTTTTTTTTTACAGATACGCAAAAAACAATCGAGGGAGTGGAAGAAAAGAAGAACAAACAATCGCGGGCTTGGGTTAGCGCAAGAGGGGGAAGTCCGTGACACTTTTGTGCATCCTGTGAGCTAACGCGAGCGTTTACTCGAGCGAAAACTCTCACAAAGCCACTAGCAATCCTGATTTCTGTTGACTGCTCACCTCTCTGCTCGACTCTCATCTCTTGACTGACCTGTTCTGTCGACAAGTCTCTTCTGTCCCCTTCTGCTGACTGTGTCCTTCTTCTCTTGACTCCCCTCTTATGCCGACTGTCTCCATTTGTCTTCTCTCGGGCCTTCCTTCCCTCGTCCACTTACGGTCTTGTGGGAGATCTCGTGCGCAAGCCCTTTGTGTGGGTTTCGCGCCAAAACAAACAAAGGGATTCTCTGATTGGCACCTACACACAGAAAAACGGATGCCACCCATAGTGTCACACGAGTAACAAGCGGCATCTCACACAAGAAACCTTAGACGTGGCTAAGTAAAGGAAACCTTAAGAGAGGAACTGAATCTCTTCTAATAGCAGCCCAAAACAAAGCCAAAAGGACTAACGACATCAAAGAGAGAATAGATAAGACGCAACAAAAGTGTAGATATAGGTTATGTGGCAAAAGAGACGAAAACAAAATTACATAATAAGCAAATTTGCACAGAAAGAATATAACACTAGGCACGACTGGGTGGGCAAGGTGATCCTCTGAAAATTGTGCAAGAAGTTGAAGTTTAACCATACGAACAAATGGTATATGCACAACCCAGAATCTGCCCGAGGGAATGTAACGCACTAATTCCTCTGGGATTTCGAGATACAAACGGATCACCAAATCTTGGCCAGACGACTACATCTTATAATAATCAACAAAAAAAAAAAAAGAACTTGCAGAATTGTGGACTTTACTGTCCCGGCAGACTACAGATTAGAATTAAAAGAATGTGAAAAGAGGGATAGATACCTCGACCTTGCTAGGAATTGAAAAGGCTGTGGAATATGAAAGTGACTATAATACCAATTGTGATTGGTGCTCTTGTTACAGTCAACAAAGGATAAGTACAAGGACTGGAGAACTTGGAAATAACAGGATGAGTGGAGACCATCAAAACTACTATACAATTGAAATATACCAGAATACTGAGAAGAGTCCCGGAGACTTGAGGAGACTTGTTGTCACTCAAACTCCAGGTAGAAATCATTAACTAACGCTGATGTAAAAAAACCTCAAAAGAGAAAAAAATAATAATGTGGTGATGGAGACGAAAAGATCAATCATATAATCAGCGAATGCAGCAATCTAGCACAGAAAGAGTATAAGACGAGACATGACTGGGTAGGAAAGGTGATCCACTGGGAACTTTGCAAGAAATTTAGATTTGACCATTGGAACAAATATATGTACAACCCAGAAGCTGTTCTGGAGAATGAGACGCACAAACTCCTCAGGGATTTTGACATACAAACGAATAACCTAACTTTCCCCAGACCTTATAGTAGTAGTAGTAGTAGTAGTAGTAATAATAATAATAATAATAATAAGAATAATAATAATAATAATAATAAAGGGAACTTGCAGAATTGTAGACTTTGCTGTCCCGGCTGACCATAGAGTTAAAGAAAGAAAACGAAAAGAAGGATAAGTACCTCCACTTTGTTAGGGAATTAAAAAAACTGTCGAACATGAAAGTAACGTGAATACTAATTGTCATTGGTGTTCTTTGTACAGTTACCAAAGATTTGTAAAAGGACTACAGGAATTGGAGATAGAAGGGTGAGTGGAGACAATCCAGACTACAGCATTGTTGAAATCGGCTGGAATACTGAGAAGAGTCCTGAAGACTTGAGGAGGCTTGTTTTCACTCAAACTCAAGTGAAATACCATCGGCTAACGCTGGTGTGAGAAACTCTTAAAAGAGTAACGTGTGGAGACCATCCAAACGACACTATTATTGAGAACGGCCAGAATACTGAGAAGAGTCCTGGATACTTGAGACGTGCTGAAACTCAAAATCCAGTGAAAAATCATCAGCTAAAACTGATGTGAAAAACTCTCGTGGTGACAAGAACTTACACCTTACCAGAAAACTAAAAAAAAACTGTGGGCTATGAGGGTGACGGTAGTACTAACTGTAATTAGTGCGCTTAGAACGATTCCCAAAGGCGTTGTAAGAAGGCTGGAAGAGTTGGAAATCAGAGAACGAGTCATCACAATTCAAACAACAGCATTGATGAGATCGTTCAGAATACTAAGTAAAGTCCTGGAAACTTGAGACTTAATATCACTCAGATTCCAGTGAAAATCATCAGTTAACGATAGTGTGAAAAGAAATGATAATAATAATGATGATAATCATTCGGAAAAAATTATGACCTATAAATGTTACATATACACTCAATGAGTTTGAAGATATGTATTGGGATTTATATCTATTCGTATCGATCAAAAAAACACTCTCTCATTCAGGTGCTGTTGACTGCATACAAGAATTGTTTATTAATTAATAAGAGCTATAATGTAAATATAGTTCGTTGGCTGAAAAGTTCATATGATGACATCATATTTACTTTTGTCGATTTTTTTACCAATCACATTCAAACATTGTAACAATGATGAAAAAAGTTTAGGGACCGCATAGGAAACTATGTGGAAAAAATAAACCTCATTTCATCATACATCATACGATTATACTTGTCAGCCAATGAACTTTTCAACTGACCCTCCTATTATCGACTTAATTTCAGATCAAGTTTATCCCTTGAAAAAACCGTTCTGTCAGGAAGCCATATACCAACGGAGGTGATCCTACCCCTGGTAGTTTTCAACTGACACTGTCTTCAGTTGGTTCATAACTGTTTGTTGCATGCTCTCTAGTTTCCAAATAGTTAACACGGAACAAGCTTATCATTTTTCGCATAAAAAATTCACTAGGACTGACTGATTGATTTTAAAGGCGGGTCAACCCATGAAGATATATTTTATGCCTCGTGGTTTGGGAGTCGTGTTCATTGCACGTCCACATAAATACTTTTGTGCAATTTCTTCTAAATAGTTTTTTTACACACAGTCCCATTGAATGCGAATAATTTTTTAACAGATCTTAAGCCATAGATCGGACCCTAATAGGTCAGCGTGGACCTGAGAGTAATGGCCATAAAGAGATGTTCCCCATTCTCCATTACTCTTCAAGTGGAGCCTTACCATCAGATGCTGTCTTCTGTCATACTCAAAAGATCCCATTTTGGGGTTGATCTTACCATCGGCATGAGATATAGTTAGAGCTGCTAGCCAAAAAGAGTCAGATAGTGGAAATCAGTGGATTGGGATTTTACAAGAGTATTCATTTTGTCAAAATTCGTTCACAGAAATTGTATATGCAAAGTAAATTGAGTGATTATTTTATTCTTAATTAGAAATCAGAAGATTAATGTTAATTTGTCGCCAGCCATTCTCATCAAATATCAATCGATACTGATGATAAGCTTCACTTTTATCACATTCCCAGTTCGCGAAATGACAGGTCAACGAGAACAGAGTAAATCTTTCATCGTGTTATTTGTTTGATGTGTGTTTGTTACATTTGTAGTAAAATTAAAACAGTTCACAAAATAAAGAAACTGAAGCACTTTCTTTTCAAATATCGATTTTATTTTATATTCTTTAAAAAATGTCCTCGTCGTATTTACCGTTCAGTTCCTTTGTAAGAAGGGTTAGGGTAATTTAGGTACCTATGTAACACTATGTAGATGGCCCGCCAAGCAGACGATTCCTTTGTCTGTTTTGGCGCAAAACCAAACAAAGGGTTTTGGACTTGAGATCTCGGCGTGACCGGAAGTGGTAAGGGGACGCGAGAAGAGAGTTGGTTGGGAAAAGGAGCTCGAAGTTGGTGTTGTCGAAGGGTGACGCGAGTGACGAGTCGACACCGGAGAGCAGAGAGACCAGCCGGCATGAGATAGGGTCCAGCGACAGTGAAGAAGACCGGTCAGGATAGGTTGGCATTCCTAGTAGCGTTGTAGAATTTTCGCTAGAATCGACGCTAGCGTTAGTCTACATATGTAAACAGGAAATGCAGTGTTGCATAACTCCCTTTCTGCACTTGAGTTAACCCCAGGCATATTGTTCTTTTTTTTCTCCTGTTCCCTCGATTGTATTTGATGTAGTGGTAAAGAAATGTGCGTTACCCCTATCGGAACCACTTGTTGATCACCGGCCGTACAGAAGTGAAATGGTTCGAAGAAGTTGATATAACGTGAGGGCCGAAGGGGAACGTCACACCTGTATCCTTGGCAAATCTCTGCAGATCTGAATTTTTCCAAGAACTTTCTCATAATTAAGTCGAATATGACTGAGGATCTAAAATTACTCAGCTAGACAATACTTTTTGATAGACAAAACTGCTTCATAAGTATTCAAAATCAACACTGTAGAGTTGATTTTCAATCGCGGTTACTAACTTGAAAAATATATTATTAATTTCTGGAACAAAATTTTGAAAATAGCATTCCAAATCTTTGCTTATTCTAATAGCCGATTTTTACACTCGTTCCTCTTGATTTTCTTGCTTGTTTTCCCGGAAAATCTGGCCGTGTGCCATGCTTGGGTATTTGTACTGATATTTGCGAAGACTTTATGTAACGATAGAAGTTAGCAGTGTTAATATATACGAGGCAAATCAAACATACGTGAGGTCAGGCGCTTTGCAACTCACATTTCTTTTCAAAAAGACACTAAATAAGAAACCGGCCTCCATTCACTTTAATGGAGAATTTGATGGCTCATAAGATGTTAGCGTGAACGTTGATAAGTAAGGTGTTCCGAAATTAATTCCTTTTTTATTTCCACGTATAATACAACAGAATTTGGGAGCGCAATGTTATCGTTGGATTGCGTAGATTTTCAGCATGAGCAAACAATTAATCCACATTTTCATAACTATTAGCCGTGTGTTGTCACCATTGATACATAAAAGTAAAGTAAAGTTGGCGACCCTAGTCGAGGGTGACCCGAAGGCTCCCTTTTCGATAGCTTACTACACCAAGGTGTAGGGGAGGGGGCTACTCTTTTCCCTGGATTGCTCCACTTTACCCTTGATCCGTACCTTATAATGCTGAGTGTTAAGCAAGGAGGCATCAAGTACCATTTTTTGAGTCTTTGGTATGACTCGACATGGGATCGAACCCAGGTCTCCCGGACCATTGGCGAATACTCTAACCGCTAGGCCAATGTCCGGACATTGATACATAAGAGTTTGCATACTGGGCTTATAAACATATGCATCAGCGGATGTGACCCACATTTTCACGATTACACTCACAATATCAGGAGTGAGTTCAAGTTTCATTGAGTAACCCATTAAAAAAGCCTTGTGCCACATATGTTCGCTGACGAAAGCAACAAGCTGGAAACATACATATATATAACACGTATGTAAGAACAAAATAAATAAATTAAAAAAATACAAATTTCTTCGTGGACCTTATTTTAATATATATGTCATCTCAGCAAGCATCCATCGCTATGTGAACTATTTTGATATCTAAGTCCTGATGATGGTTACAGAAACCGAAATGTTAATGTCGACTTTATATCATAATGCATTCAACTATTTGGATTATGTTTTTCTGCTACCTTCAAACTGTCGGATTTTATCCATATTTACTTATATATATATATATATATACTAAACAGATGATTTTAGATAATTGTCTAAAATCGTCTTAAAAATCCAAAATTTACCATTCTCAGTGCCATCATCATTATCTTGTCGCGCTATCGGCACGGATATCCCTGACCCTCTCTTGCCATCCCTCCCAATGGTTCATCGCCTCTGGCAGGTCCTCACGGCCATGTGAAGGGGTCTATAGAAGTACATCACTTATGAGCTCGTCCCTACTTCGCCAGCAGTGTCCAGCTTGTCTAGTTCGTCTAACTTGGATAGTTTTCGTGATGGGTGGGAGATGACCGAACAACTGCTGCTTTGTTGGATGTTGCCTCCAGGTCTTGTTCAATATTGCTTGCAGCATTCTTGTGTAGTTGCCGTCAAGCTTTTTCTCCAGCCGTTTAGTAAGCGTCCATGAAGTGCATCCATATAGCAGTATCGACACGATCGCTGCTTGGAAGAAACTGCGTTTAGAGTCATAAGTTACTTCAATTTATCGTAGGCAGCATAAGATCAGCATATATGTAGAGTTTGGACTGCTATGTTAGATGAAGGTTCAGAAAGTTATGAGTGTGACACTCAAACCACTGCTCGGTTTTTCAACCGTCTTTTTTGTGAAAATTCGTCAAATTTTTGTTTGTTTTCTTTTCTCAAGAAGCAAAAGCTTCCCGATATTTGTTTTTGATGAAAGGTATTTTGCTGATGATGTCAATACTAAATGATACAAACACAAGGGATTTCAATTATAAAACTATATTTTATCATTTGTCCGATGATAATCAGTCAAAATACGATTATCTTTTAAAGCAAAAGTAAAGAGAGAGACAGAGAGAGAGAGAGAGAGAGAGAGAGAGCTAGTGACTGACAGCTATTTCTCTGGGCTCACTTCTGATACGAACTAGACTCTTCGATTTGGTAGTTTAAAACTTTCTGACTGTCGGGGTTGGTTGTCTTGTAGGATCTGATTTCGATTCATCACACACTATGTCGGTTGCCTAATCTCTCTAATAGACGAACATTCTACGTCCCCTGATACGAAAGTTATTTCCTTACTGCGAAAAATCTTTCCCTTCGATTAAACGAAACAATCTAGATTAGTAACGAATTATGTTCTTGTATTAATTGATAAAATCAACAACCCAAAATTTGTCTACAAAGAAGAACAATCCTATAAAAGGTTGATAAAACTTTCTAGCTTCTTGTAACATTAAGTACTGTCCCAATATATATATATATATATACTAAACCAATTTAGACTCTTGATGTTCTTAGCTTCGTGGGAGTACAAATATTGTTTTTGTTAAATCTTTTCTGGAAGATCATGTGGCGTCAAGTGTCAAACTTTTGCAACTTTCTTCGTATTCTAAACAATTACTTGAAGTACTGTAATTTGAATCAACTCATTTCTTTCCTCTTTATGCATGGTGTAATAATAATATTGAAATAGAAAATTTTATTTATTAGATTTGAAATCTAAAATCTAAATTAAGATTTGAGCACCGTTGAACAACTTATATTATAAAAGGAGGATGCTTAGATATGTATGCAAATCAGTTTTAATTAAAAAAAAATATATAAAACCATTCTCGATACTTTTTTAACAACAGCTTTTGGCAAAACACAGGATGGTGGAAGTTCAGCATCTTCCATACTCACTAAACCTATTATGGAGGCGTTTGTGGTGTACTGGATATCGTTGTAGGATATGGACATGGCAACTCGAGTTCAAACCTGGGCGAGGCTGTTCACATTGTGTTAATACCTTTAGGAAAATAATGAATCCAACAATCTTCCCTCCAGTTAAGGGAAACTTGTAGGGCTGGTTGGGCTGTTTCACCTAGGCATAGCAACTGGTCTAAGAGTAGGAAAAACTCTGAATTCAGACCAATTAAACTCCGCTTAAAATTGACTTAGTGTTTCTTGCGGATTGGTTGGGTATATATACATTCACCAAACTTATATCCTAAACTGAAAATTAATCCCTTGTAAGATTTGAAGTAATGATCATATTTTACGGTTAATTTAAGTTTTCTTTCTTCCTGTTTTTCAAGATCATTTTCTACTTACCTCAGATATAACTTTCTCTCCGTAGGAAGTAAATAATCCATTTCTAATTTAGCCCGTGGAAGTGTTGTATATTCATCTGTTTGATTGCTAACTTATTCTTCGTTGACCAGTTTCTTCAAAACAGCGATCGTGTCGATACTTCTATATGGATGCACTACATAGACGCTAACTAAACGGCTGGAGAAAAAGCTTGACGGCAACTACACAAGAATGCTGCGAGCAATATTGAACAGGTCCTGGAGGCAACATCCCAAAAAGCAGCAGCTGTACGGCCACCTACTACCCATCACGAAAACTATTCAAGTTAGACGAACCAGACATGCAGGAGACAGCTAGCGAAGTAAGGACGAGCTCATGAGTGATGTACTCCTATAGACTCCTTCACATGGTCGAGCAAAAGAAGAGTGAACAGCTCGAACCTACATACAGCAGATCTGTGAGGATACGGGGTGCAGCCCTGAGGACCTGCTGGATGTGATGAACGATAGAGAGAGGTGGCGAGAGAGGGTCAAGGATATCGGCGCTGATGGCACAAGATGATGATTAATCGTTGTTCTGTTACGTTCGCTGGGATCAATAACAAATATGAATTCTTTTTTACTTGTGTGCAAACATGGCTATTTATTTCAATTATATACAAGAATGTTGCGAGCAATATTGAACAGGTCCTGGCAGCAAAACTCCACACGGCACCAACTGTACGGCCACCTACCACCTATCACGAAAACTATACAAGCTAGACGAACCAGACATGCTGGACACTGCTGGAGAAGCAAAGACGAGATCGTAAGTGATGTGCTCCTGTAGACTCCCGCATATGGCCAATCAAAAGCAGGACGACCAGCTTGAACATTCATACAGCAGCTATGTGATGATACGGGATGTAACCCCGAAGACCTGCCGAAGGCGATGAATGATAGGAAGACGTGGAGAGAGAGGGTCAGGAATATCCGTGCTAGCCGCACGTCATGATGATGATGAAGATGACAAAAAGCTGCGTGTCTGTCATTGAGATACTGATGGAAATTAGGTCTGGAAATTTCAACGGTACTAGCTAAACTAATTTGAAGTTGATTGGTTTGGTTTGGTTAGGTTTTATGGCATATCAAGCTTTGTAGGTTATTTAACACCAAATCCATTTTTATGTAAATAATCAGTTCTATTTCAAACAATTCAGTTTAGCATGAGTACACAGTTTAATTGTCAAAAGCATTTCTATCTCAAACTATTTAGTTTATTCAAACAGTTATATATAACAATTCAGTTTAGTGTAAGTACAGTTTCAATGTCAAAAACAGATCGATTTTAAATAATTCAGTTTAGCATAAGCGCGCAGTTTAAATGTAAATACAGTTTAATAGTGAAAAACATTTCTATTTCGAGCTATTCAGTTTAGGCAAGCAGTTCTAATTCAGCTAATTCAGTTTAGTATAAGTACAGATTTTATTTACTGACAGTTAAATGTCAGAGCAGTTCTATGTTAAACAATTCAGTTTAGTGTAACTCCTTTTTTCATTGTCAAAAACAGTTCTATTTCAAATAATTCAGTTTAGCATGAGCACACAGTTTAAATGTAAGTACGGTTTAATTGTCAAAAACATTTCTATTTCAAGCTATTCCGTTTAGTCAAACAATTCAGTTTAGCATAAGTATGCCGTTAGTTCTATTTAACTCATAGATAGGGCCCTATCAGGTGCCATCACGCCAGGCCAGAGTGGACCTGGGAGCAATGGCAATAAAGGGGTGCTCCGCATTCCCCAAAGCTCCAGCATTACTGGAACCTCACCATCAGAGTGTTTAGTGTCATATCCAGGATACTCGTTGGGAGGGGTCTTACCCCTCTGCAGAGGTGCCGTCAGTGTATTCTAAAGCTGACTGGGCAATTTAAAGTTGAAATCTAACTTCTAACATCTAAAACTTTTAGTCACCTATTTTACATTCGTCCAATGACAATCAAGCTTTAAACTACCCTAAAAATTCATTATCAGTCAATGAAACTAAGCTGACTCACGGTATATTTCCAACCGCTCAACGGTTATTTGAATTATCCTCTACATGCCGAATAAAAGATTGATTTGGTTGCTTTGTTTAAAGGCTCATCAACTCTTTTTGGTTATTTAAAGGCAAAGCCATTCTTCTAGGAAACCAATGATATTAACTCATAGTTGGGGAAAATATGTGGTTTATATCTTTTCCATTTGTATTAGTCTGAAAATGAACTAAGCAACGTGACTGGACTTCGAATTCAATTATTTATTTATTATATAATCATAATTACAACAGTAATACGAAGCATACCCAAATGCAAAACACAGGCGGACTCTGTTGTTCAGATACAAACGCATTTATTAACTTCTGACTTCGGTTCTTCGACACAAGGAGAGAGACACAATTCTTACCATGCTGACCATACTATGCTGACCCCACAAACGCGCGGCGCATCCTGTGATGTTTAAGATCTTTGTCGGTAGAGATCCGAAAAACCCAACTACATCTTTCAACGGCCGAGAACTCAACTCTCTGCCCCATTGGCAGAAACTCAACTGTCTGCCTCCATTGTCCAATCTCAACTCTCAACAGACTCTTTTTCAAAATCCTCAAATTCTCAGGACCATCTCTTCCGGGCTAGATGTCATCCACACTCCAGCCTCATTTCCTGTCTGGGGGTTTATTATGACAATGGTGATTGTCATATCCTTTGCGCACGAGCGTAAAACTGCACCAATTGACTATACACTAGAACTCTTAACCCGAATAGTTAAAAGCCCAACCAAACTGAATGATAAAATATAATTAACGAAAAATGATTAATATAAAAAAAAATCCTTGATTATATAATAGAGGTAGGTGTTCAATACTTTTCTAATTTCGCCTCAGACGCTCGCACCAAATAAGAATCAGTAAGTCTATTATTTATCAAAATTTCCCGGTTTTTATCATATGTATCGGTTACTACATGTGATTGACCTTATTACCAACTACAAGATCCATTGGAATTGATATTGGTTTATTTTCTAATTTGGATTAGTTAATGTGCGGCGAAAATCAGCTTATAAGCGGTAAGCGAGATGCTAAATAAGATAATTATACTTCACTTTCAAAGTAAAAAAAAAATTCCAAAAAGCCGAGTGTTAAAGAAGACATCATTAAAAATAAAGTGAACATTTTTTGAATAAATGTTTTTGTCAGCAATAATATTTATACAATTTTGATATTTGAGATAAAATGGAATCAAAACTAGTTCAGTAGGGAGAGGTTTGTCATGTCTTTGTTTAAATCATATAAATGTATTTAAAGGCCTTTTTACCCGGAGTAATAAAATTGTAGAAAAATATGCTATAGCAATAATCTGAAAATTCCACACACATAAGAAAAGTTCAAGGTTAGTCGTTCGTTGAATTCTGTGGGGGGAGACAGAAAAACGTTGTGCTGAAGTTAAAAGATATATATATATATATATATATATATATATATATATATATATATATAGTGTAATATATATATATATCTTATATATATATATATATATATATAGTGTAATCGGATGGAAACTAAAACTTGGTTAAGTCGTCATTATAAATTTATTTCGGCGGAGAATATTACGATATTCTCCGTCTCATCAAATGACTTTTTACATGCTTTTCTCGAAGTTGCAGAACAGCAAATGTGGAATTACAGTTCGTATTTAAAAAATAAAAAAATAAAAATAAAAGTACAAATTATTTAAATTGAGGGGCTCAAAATATTAGGTGTTTGAAAAATCAAGAAACAGGAGTGGGGTTTCTCTGTGGGTCAACCCATCCAAATTTACGTACTTGTCGGTGGTCCCGTAGCAGGTCCGATTTTTAAACGATCTACGATCGTAGAACGAATGACCATCCCCATATATATTTTACATATACGCTGTGAATGTGAATTTTGTTATATCCCAGCGAATGAATAAGGGATTAACAATAGCTATACATTGAGCACTCACATAGATTTATATGATATTCCTCATATATTCTATAAAAAATAATCCACACCCACTGTCTTTGAACGCTGACTGGATAATATATATATATATATATATATATATATATATATATGATACAGTCAACGGTATCATCTGATTAGGCTTGGGTTTATTTTCACCATAATTTCAGAAGTCTGTTTATAGAGAAGTTGTTAAAAATTTGAAACATGTATTTACACAACCACTATTGAAAGGATTTAACACAATGTCAATTTTAAGCAAAGTAACGCTGATTTGAATTTAGGGTTTTTCTTCTCCTAGACTGGTTTCAGACCCACTGCAGAAGAACACCCTTTTCCTTATTATTTATTCATATCAGATGAATCCGTGTCTTTTTTAAGGATATTAGCGTGAATTGAAATGTAAACAACTTTGTCCAGAATTTGAATTTACGTCGGTGACTGCATTTCTTTGGACGAAAATCGTTACGCAATGTTTGAATGAAACATATTAGTCTTCTAAGCAGAGATAAAGTTTATAGAATTAAAAACAAAAGTTCATTACAATTCAACACTGTGAAATTGTGAGAGCTTGATGTAAGAAGGTTGGCTAATACAGATATTACGCAATGACGCATGAAAGTTCGGATGTGATATGAATTCATTTTGCAAATCAGTTTCCCCTGTTAACTCATTTAAAACAAGTTTAAATTTGTGTGTCTTATTTCTTCCCCAATAGCCGAGACACACACGAAATTGAAAGGGAAAGGTAGGTAAATAGTTACAATGATATTAATATATACATTTTATGTCGCTTTGTTACGGCTGAATTTGTCGCAATTCTTTCTAATTTTGTTTCTCTTATCGCACATTGCATAGCCTGCCAAGATATTTTATGAAGAGTTTCATTTTTCTCCTGAATTTTCCCCAACGTTGTTTTTCAATCTGTGATTGTCTAGTTCTTGTTGCTGGGTTTATTTTCATCAAAGATCTTTCAGAAAGGTTTGATGGAACATTTCCAGGTTTTTAAATTGATGAAGAATTTTACAGAAGAGAAGCAATAAAAGTTAGATTGGAACTTTGATTGGCTGGAAGAATACAGGGGTAAAGTTAAGTCTATGATATGACAAATAGGTACACACATATATACACACAGATATATATATATATATATATATATATAGTTCAGTGGAGACCGAATTTATTCATGGTTCATTTAATCATATATTTTTTTGTTTTCGATTCAGCTGTGACCAGCGAGGACCGAAACCGGTTGGCTGTCAGTTTTATTTAAAAAATATAAATAAATGAATTGTGAATAAATTTAGTCTCTCCTGGACTATGATAATTTTTCTTTTACCCGCTTCAATATATATATATATATATATATATATATATTGATATGAACACAGTGATTTGAGTTCAAATGAAGACGAGGCTGTTTCAATTTCACCAATTGCTAAAGGCATGCATCAAACTATTCTCCCTCCAGTTATGGGTAAATAGTAGGGCAGACTTTGCTTTTTTAATTTGGAATGGCAACCGGTCTTGAAGAAGAAAAACTCTGAATTAGAACCTTAAACTTTGCTTAAAAATTGACCCAATGTCGCATCTTGTTCATGCGGACGGGTGGAGTACATACATAAACATATATATAGCACGTAGGATCCGAACTTAAATCACTGTCACAGACGCGACGGTCAAGAACTTGAATCTGATAATGAAGACAGTAATGACTTACCTAATGGCCGCAATAAAAGAGCTCGTCTTTGTTTGGTATGCGGAGCTTCAGTGTAAGGAGAAAAGAACCGTAATATTTATGCATATTGACCACGTGTGACCAACGTGCTTTGCCAACTATGAAAGAATGGCGAAGTAAGGGTTGGGGGAAGACTTTTTGCACTCGAGAGATAGAGAGTACTATCGAAGATGGTGTCGTCTGTGAATAATACGATAGACTATTGGATATGGTAACGCCCGGAAGAGGGTTCGGCAAGAAACTGAGTTCCACTCACGGATTACCTCTCTCTCTATCTCTCTCACTGGTGTTGCACAGTTGGTTTTTGTTTTTTTCTTTATCTCTTCATTCTTCAGTAACCAATAAAAATCTCAATGTTAAATCCATTTGGGAATAGTGTTGGCAAATAATCTATCTATCTATCTATCTAATTACTCACAGTTATAGGGTCCAACTTATCCCAAGCTAGCATCAATAATTTGCAAGCGAGCATATGGTTTCAGTTAACTATTTATAATATTCGTTCGTAAACAATTATAACTAAGAATTTACATATTAATTACCCCCCCTCTCTCTCTTTGGTATTGCTCTGTTAGTTTTTGTTTTTTTTCTTTATCTCTTCATTCTTCAGTAACCAATAAAAATCTCAAACAAAACCTGCTTGAAAAATTTTGCGTAACCCTCTACCAGAGGTTATATCCCGAAACACTAACAAATTAAGAATATGAATTAGCAGAAAAATACCGTTAAAAGAACTATGAAACCCCCAAAACATAGCAGCGAACAACCTGTCCCATATCTTTCAGCATGCAACTGCTCAGAGTTATTCACAGAAATATCAAATAATCTAGATCAATATAAAAACAATGATAGAATCAAAAATATACAAGATAAGACAAAGTGCATTAAAAGCAAATGCTACCAAATAACTGAAAACACATTCAAATTTCATCTAAATTTCGGAAACACACAACGCATGGAGTCTCAAAAGGCAAAATAAAAGTTGAGCACGTAATATAATAATGGAAAGAAAATCCTGTACTTTCGAAAACTCAAAACTAATATTCGTAATGAACGGAATCTTAAGCAGCAATGCAAAAAATGTTTTCTACATAATCAAAGACACTAGTTGCAATGACATATATATTGGCTACTGTCAAGCACAGAACAAGAGAGTCTCTTCACATAAAAGCAACATTAAATTACCAGAAAATAAGTGACTCAATGTCTCAAAACACGTTCATGAATGCTGCAAAGGGCACTTTAAAATAAGGCTAATATTCCAGAGGAATAGCGACTCATTACTTAGAATAAATGAAAAAAAATTCATAGAATGTTTTAGATAACCATAAAACAGAACCTAGCTTCACACACACACACACACAGAGAGAGAGAGAGAGAGAGAGAGAGAGAGAGAGAGAGAGAGAGAGAGAAACTAGCTTAAAATATATCATGAGTGAAGTCAAATGCATTCTCACATACATTCAAATCATCCAATGCCATTAAAAAACATATTTTTATATATGTAGGTTTATATTTATGTGAACATGCCTATATAGACAGAGATATAATCAATAACCTTGTAAAATATATGTGGATACGGGTGTGTGTCTGTTGATGGGTTTACATGTATGTATGCGTGTGTACACACTCTCTCAAACACACACACACACACACACACAGGCACACACCGAATATATATATAAAACATCCGCAGAGACCAGAGGTTTAACGGACAATTAACTCTAACTTCACATACACAAATCATGGAAGTAAAAAGTTTATTTAATGCCACTACTTGCTAAAGAACAGTAGTGTTACCATTTATCCTGTCGAAGATTTGCCTATAAGACAGTTCATACCTTTTCCAATTGTGTTATTCTGAAAGTGAACGTGATGGGAGTTCGAAATAGGATGACGTAGTATGCCTTATAGACACACACACACACACACACACACACATGTATATATGTGTGGAGGTGCCCGTGGTGTAATTGTTATCGACGTAGGAAATGGACACGGTGACACGAGTTCAAACCCTGGACGAGACTGATGGCATTTCACATAGCACAAATACCCTTAGGAAAGGTATGAATCTAATTGTTCTTCCTCCAGCTATGGGTAACTAGTAGGACAGGCTAGGTTCTTCAGCCTTGGTTAGGCAACTAGTCTAGGAGAAGGAAATCTCTGAATTCAAACCTGTTAAACTCCGCTTAAAAATTGACCTTGTGTCATATCCTGCCCGAGCGGAGGGGTTGGTAAATAGGATATATATATGTGGAAACAATTCTCGTTTATATAAATATATATATATATATATATATATATATAAACGAGATTTTTTTCCAAACTGAAGTAACACCTCATGAAATCCATGAAACGCTGGAGGAAAAGGCCAGACGGGAAGTACACAAGGACGCTGCGCGCTTCTTGGAATAATTTCTAAAAGCAGCATTGAACAAAACAGCAACCGCAGGGTCGTTTAACTCCCATCTAGCAAATTATCCAAGAAAGATGAACCACACACACTGGGCAAACGCTGGAGAAGTAAGGACAAACACATAAACGACGTTCTCCAGTGGACTTCTATGCAAAGACATAACAGTGTTGTCTGACCAGCAAAACCTCACATTCATCAGTTCTGTGTGAACACTGGATGCCGTGTAGATGACTTACCAACAGTGATGGCTGATAGGAGCAGATGGCGAGAAAGAGTTGAGGGGATCCATGGTGACAGCATACTTTATGATGGTGATAAAGGAAATATAAAAACTGCCAAACACACACACACATGTATATATATATATATATATTAGAGAGAGAGAGAGAGAGAGAAAGAGAGAGAGAGAGTTAAAAGATATATGAATATATCTTTTACATTTTGTATTTTTTTCTTATTGTTCTCGGTTAGTTTCGGCCTTAGGTCTTCTTTAGAGAGTTTTGCGGTGTCGATGATGACGTCGATTCCACAAACGTTTGAAGCAAGAACAATTAAAGCAGGGAGACTAAAGGCAAGATGGTACGTTAAAAGAGTCAATCTCTATTTGGCAAGAAATAAAGAAGAAAGTAAAAGTATTTAAAAAGGTTTGATTCAGGTTGCAAGAAAGGGTGACTGGCCATCGGATTAGAAATTCAGCATGGTAGTGGTCTATTGTCGGCCTGGTAGCAGCCTGTAAGTGGTTCAGAAGCCGGCTTAGTAATGGTCTAGAAGCCCGGCCTGATAGCGGTCGGGCTTGTAGTCGGCCTATTGAGTCATTGCTGCGTGGGTCATTGTTGTCGTCATCGGTCCGAGTGACGTCCTAAGGTCCAGTAGTAGTTTGCTCCAATACTGCGTACCTATGAAGTTGGCACACCTTGAAAGGGCAGTAGTAGTCGTGGTCATAAAAAAAGCGCCTCAAGAAGGGCAGTTGTAGTTGCAACCAGGAGCAGCAGGGAGCAGGCAGGAACGGCTGGAAGGAAGAGAGAACAAAGGAACGGTGTGAAGTGGATAGAATAGAATATTACTTTTTTATCACCTTTTCTTGGGCCTGGTAGCGTCTTGTCAAATGTTGGATACTTGTTTTTATGATGACAATAAGAAAACACCGCAGTTTTGATAGATAGCTTCGAAAAACAGAAGATAAACATAAAAATAGTTTTAGCTACAGCAGGAGAAAACCTTTTTGGTGGAAAAATGGTGTTAGAAGTTGATATGTTATAAAGTTAATGACGAAAATTACACTTGTGACGTTGCATATTTACTTGTCGAAAGGAAATTATTCTATGGTTTTAAGTGTCTTCAAAGGGCCTTTTGATATCCGTTGTCAGGATACCTGGTAGAAGGAGTTTTTCATTTGGGAGTTATCTGTTAAGCCCCTGAGACGGGTGTGATTCGAATTAGCCATGACTGTTTGGTTGGTTTATTCGTTTATTTAGGTATCGGTTCAAATCTGTCCATCATATCTTAAAACAGCACCATCAGTTTTCTGTTAAATCCATTTGGGAATAGTGTTGGTAAATAATCTATCTATCTCACAGTTATAGGGTCCAACCTATCTGGACATTGGCCAAGCGGTTAGAGTGTTCACCAATGGCCCGGGAGACCTGGGTTCAATCCCAGGTCGAATCATACCAAAGACTCAAAAAATGGTACTTGATGGCTCCTTGCTTAACACTCAGCATTATAAGTTACATATCAAGGGTAAAGTGGAGCAATCCAGGGAAGGAGTAGCGCCCTCCCCTACACCTTGGTGTAGTAGCTATCGAAAAGGGAGCCTTCGGGTCACCCTCGACTATGGTCGCCAACTTTACTTTATATATACACACTGAATTACGATGAAACAATTGCCTTAAATCCAAATTTTTACTATTGATATTAGAAAGTGATTAGTTATTCAGCATGTTCTCAATCGTCCTGCTCTTGTTGTTTTAAGGTTGTTTTGTGTATTGATTTCTATATATATATATATATATATATATATATATATATTAAGAAATAGTAGATTTTGGTAAATCTGATAAGATGATAAAAATTAGTGGAAAAGTGGATAAATCAAACACAACGGGTTTTGTAGAAATATTTCGTTCTTTATTCAAGGAAGAACTTCTTCAGAATAAATGTTTTAGAGTTTTTCTACATTTTCACCATTATTTTATTTATTTTCTCAATAGCTAAAATATAGAAAAACTCAATAGATTTTTATATGGAAGAAATATTACTACTAAACCAGATGTACTTAGTTTATCCACCTTTTTCTAATTATATATATATATATATATATACATATATTTCGTTGACTTAATACAAATAAATCTTCACTATATTTCTTAAAACTTTTAAGACGAGCTGTCTTCTTTCTTATTTAACACTAATGGAAGAAAGGTGGTGACCGCAAGGCCAGACTATGTAGAGTAATAAACCTCATTTGGTCACATTCTAAGAAAGTATGTTGGTAAGACGATGAACTTTTCGGCCGACTCTCGTATATAACATGAATCATACAAATCAATAAGAAAGTAAGCACTCCGAAGCAATACTTATATCCCTCTGACGATCGTACAGGTCATATATATATGTTTTCCAGTCTGTTAATCTCTTATATTACCGGGAGCTATGAGAAGCAGCATGGTGTGTATGAAGTAAGACGGATGAATCCAAAGTTGGGTCAACGGCGAACTTCACCAGATGTTGGGCGGAAGAACCTTACAGGTCAATGACTAAGATCAAATAGTTTAGTCCGGAAACTATTGCTATTCATTCATAAGTGTAGCATCTATTGACAAGGAAAAAACAGCCAACGAAAGATTACCAGGACTTTAATTCATGCTGTCACCGCGACTTGATGATGATGACGATGATATGTGTGAGTGTGTGTGTGTAAGAAAGTAAGATTGTGACAAGATCAAAACTAAGAGAGAGAGAGAGAGAGAGAGAGAGAGAGAGAGAGAGAGAGAGAGAGAGAGAGAGCTGTATAGAAGAAAGAAAGAAAAAAGCAACTCGTCGTAGTTTTCGAAAACAGCCTTGTTTGTCCATGAAATTTGAACGTAGCACTTATCAGGCAATCTTGCTTAAAGCCAAATAGTTTTAGTTGCATAAGAGTTCAACCGATCAATACTAACCTATTCGCTAATCTTATCGGAAGAATTCAATTTTCGAAGAATTCAATTGATCAATTTAGAGAATCTTCTGAATTGCTAACAGAATTTAAAGACCAGAATCCTGGCCTTAGCAGAAACCAGGAATTCTGGATTTTATATAAGATAAGAACGGTAAGTAGAAGATGCTGAAACATAAGGCATTTGTTGATGGTATTCAGATAAACGATCTCCTATCTCCACCTTTTCGGTTGGGCTTAGAGTATGCCGACTGCATCCACAGCATGTAACATATACATATGCATGCGGAATACGAAACATTGACGACTCTCGTTGTTCAGGTACGAAACGTTTATTCACTTCTTGAGTTTTGGTCTTTCGACACGAGGGGAGAGAGACACAATTTTTACTATGCTGACTGTTCCTACATCGCCCACAGTCAAAACCACAGCTGAACTGGCTCGGCCCAGAGTCGAATCTCAACTAACTGCTTTTTCAAAAATCACCAAAATCTCAGTCCCATTTCCTATCTGGGGTTTTTATTATGACATTTGTGATTGTCATATCGTCTGTGCACGAGCGTGAACTGTACTCAATGTGTGCACCTGCACCTGCACCAAGCCGAATAGTTCAAAGCCCAACCACACCGAATGATAAAATATAATTAACGAAAAATGATTAAAATGAAAAAAAATCATTCCGTAATTATATAACAAGCAGAAAGGGTAGGATCTTATAAATAGATTGTCTTGAGTACTACACGAAACTGAATTTAGTGTTATGGCTCCATTTATGGCACTCTGGGGAGTTTGGAGTATTTCTTTGTTGCTATTACTTCCTGGATCATTCTGAACAATAATGATGCCATCAATGGGTCAAACATATCTATTTAGAGATTATTAGCATTGGACGGGGATCCTTGAAACCAAATGACAGTCTTTGGTTTCCTTCGGTTGGGTTTTATTACATATCAACCGTGGTATGATATTTAATAACAAATCCTCTATTTTAAACGATACGATCTAACGTAAGTTATTTGTTTGCACACTGTCAATGTTAAGCAGCTCTATTTGACCCATAGATTGGTTTCTTGGTTGGCTTTTATGGTATATCAACCTTTGTTTGTTATCTAAGGCCAAATCCATTTTTATACAAATAATCGATTCTGTTTCAAAAAAAAAAAAAAATTCAGTCTAGCGTGAGTACACAGTTTACTTGTCAAAAACATTTCTATTTCAAGCTATTCAGTTTAGTCAAACAGTTCTAATTCAAACAATTCAGTTTATTATAAGTATAGATTTTATTTACTCACAGTTAAATGTTAAAACAGTTCTATATTAAACAATTCAGTTCAGTGTAAGTACAGTTACAATGTCAAAAACTGTTCACTTTCAAACAATTCTGTTTAGCATAAACACGCTGTTTAAATATAAGTACATAATTTATTTGCCAAAAACCTATCTATTTCAAGCTATTCTATTGAGCCAAAAAGTTCTAATTCAAAAAATTCAGTTTAGCATAAGTACGCAGTTTAGTTCTATTTAACCCATAGATAGGACCCTATCAGGGGCTTCCTCTCAGGATCAAACTGAAGCTGGGAGGGGTAGCAATGAAGGCGTGCTTCGCATTCATCAAAGCCCCTGAAGCACTGGCACCCCACCATCAGATCATTTAGTGTCATATCGGGACATTCGTTAGGGGGTCTTGCCCCTCTGCAGAGACATAGTCAGTGTATTCTAGGCAATACACAGAGTAAAATGTAAAAACAGTTTTATCTCAGATAATTCATCTTAGCATAAGTATGCAGTTTGCATGTCAAAACAATTCAATTTCAAGCAATTACATTTAGCATAAGTACGCAGTTTAGGTCTATTTGACCCATCGATAGGAACCTATCAGGTGCTACCACCCCGGACAGAGTGGACCTGGGAGCAATAACAATGAAGGGGTGCTCCGCATTCCCCAAAGCTCCAGCATCACTGGATACTCGCTATTAGATTCTTTCGCTTCATAATCAGGACACTCGTTGGGGGTGTCTTATCCCTCTGCAGAGATACAGTCCATATTTACCTACCTCTTCGCTTGGGAAGGATATGACACAAGGTAAATTTTTAAGCGGAGTTTAGTAGGTTTGAATTCAGAGTTTTCCTTCCTCTATACTAGTTGCCTCACCAAGGCTGAAGAACCCAGTTTGCCCTACTATTTATCCAAAGCTAGAGGGTGAATAATTAGATTCATACCTTTCCCAAGGGTATTAGTGCTATGTGAAATGAAATCAATCTTGTCCGCGATTTGAACTCGTGGTGCCGGGTCCATTTTCAACGACGATAACCAATACACCAGTTGCTGCAGAGTACACCGACAGTATCTCTCTGCAGAGACACAGTCGGTGTACTTTGCAGCTCCAGCCAACTGAGCTGCATATAACAGGGTGCACATTATTCGTATTAAAATTAATTTCTGGAAACTATTATTGTTTATACAGTATTATGATTACTTCTTACTTGAAGCTATATATTTGCTTGCTTAATATGATTATTGATGTTAGCTAAGAATAATTTGGACCATATAACGGTGTTCAAAACAAATGATTTTTATTGAATATAAATAGTTACTTTAAACCCTACAATTGTGTATAGATTATTGGTATTACATCGAAATACCTGATATTATTGTAGGGGTGTCCTTGTGGTTTAATGGTTAAAGCACTGTACTATAGAGGAGTAGTAAGATAGTACAAGCCCCCGTCGCGCTATTACGGCCACTTAAGGACAAATACCGTTGGGAAAGGTATGAAACCCCTTATCCTCCCATATATGGGTTAAATAATACCACTGCTGTACTTCTAGAAGGATATATTTGGCATTAAATAACCCAAGAAGGTTGATATGCTATTACAAAAACAAACCAATGATAATTAAAATAAATTAAAAGACAAATTAAAAAATGTATTAGAATAACCAATTTAGTTATGATCACAACCAAACAATTACAAACGAATAAAAAATAGACATTAGATCATCTATATAGAGTTATGACAGTGATTCTGGTAAATACACCCAACCCAGCCGAAACACAACTACATAGTTTGGAACGAGCTGCCGCAGGCATTGGCCTCCATGTCAATGCACACAAAACTGAATATATGTGCTTTAATCAAACAGGCGACATTTCCACACTAGACGGGGCCTCTCTGAAACTGGTAGACAAATTCACCTACCTCGGAAGCAGTGACTCATCAACCAAAAAAGACATCGACACACGGCTAACGGAGGCATGGACAGCTATCGATAGGCTATCGATCATATGGAAATCAGACCTGACCGATGAGATGAAACGCAGTTTCTTCCAGGCAGCATTTGTGTCGATACTGCTGTATGGATGCACTATTTGGACGTTAACAAAACGGCTGGAGAAGAAGCTGGACGGCAATTACATAAGAATGTTGCGAGCAATACTGAACAGGTCCTGGCGGCAACACCCCACAAGGCACCAACTATACGGCCACCTGCCTCCCATCACAGAAAATATCCGAGTTAGACGAACCAGACATGCAGGACATTGCTGGAGAAGCAGGGACGAGCTCATAAGTGATGTACTCCTATGGACCCCCACATATGGTCGAGCAATAGCAGGACGACCAGCTCGAACATACATACAGCAGCTATGCGAGGATACGGGTTGTTGCCCTGAAGACCTGCTAGAGGCGATGAACGATAGGGAGAAGTGGCGAGAGAGGGTCAGGGATATCCATGCAAGCGGCACATGATGATGATGATGATATAGAGTTGATATGCTTTTAAACAAATGAATTAAATAAAACGAGTAGAGGAAGCTTCAATTTGGGGTACTTTTTTTTATATGATAATTGATAGCATATAACATTGTACGAACAAATAATTTAAGACATAATGTATTCATCTCTATACTTGGTCAACTCACCAGGTCATTGTAGCCCAACATATGTACTGATTCCTTAAGGCGTCTAATCCTCCAATGTTCTTCTCTGTCAGTTATTGCAACTTCATCCCATAAGGGCAGATGATTTCCCTTTTCCTTTCATATATGGTCCGCCCTACCCGACTTTTCAAGGTTAGATAAAAAAAAAAAAATCTGAATATGAACACAGCTAAAAAATCATACATAATAGTAATAATCCTAGTCCTGTGAGAACATTAAGTTTATAAGTCCCAAAAATTCACTCTAAAACTTTCCAGCTGTACACATAGCGTAACGGTTATAGGCGCTGGTTCATTAAGCTTCTAAGGAGACAATCATCTGGAGGTTGCAGGTTTTAACCTGACTGCAAGCGAGTAACAATAAAAGGAATTCTTGACACTTGTACCTGGTTAGGATTAACGGAATCGGAACAGGCGACCCCCGTGGATTAAAAAAAGTTCGAAGTTCCGTGTAGTTTCCCGAGTTCGACAAACACCTGATGAAAGTCAGCGGACATATCACCCGAAACGTCGTGGAAATAACAATAAAAATGAAAACAATAGTTCGAAAATCTTTAATGATAAAAATCCTTACGTTCTGTCTCAGAAATTCAGACAACTAATAGAAAATATAGTTATGATTAAAATTAAACATTTAGAAATAAATTAAAATTTGGCATTAAATAACTCAGGAAGAGTTAATATGCCATTAAACAAATAAACCAAACCAAAGAAATGTCAAATAAATATCACAGATGCGCGTGTGGATGTAAGTATCTATTTACTCAACCCCTCCATCACGGGCAGGATGCAACACGAGGCCAGGTTTTGAAGCGTACTGTTGGTTTGAATTCAGTATCTTCTTTTTCAGAGAGTGATATGCCGTATTAAGGTTTATGACTTTAATGTACCCTACAATTTACCCAGAAATGAGAGTGAAGAAAAGATGGGTAGTTGCCTATCCCAAGGAAATAAGCACAGAGCAAAATGTTTATATCTCCTCTAGGATTTGAACTCGGATCGAAGTGAGCATTTACAATGATAATAGCCATTAAGCCACGCATCTCCACGTACTTTTTAAAAAAAATATTTTAAATGTTTAATTGTTTTTTATTTTGAATATAAAGTAGGAACAAAAATATCACTCATCATGAATATTCATAATTACGTGGGTATAAGTCAATAAGTATGTTCGTAGCCAAATGCACTGGTCTCTCCATTTAATCGACAAAAGCACACAAATCGGTGCCATTGTTCGTCGGGGCATTCACCTCTGTGGACGTCATAAATATAAGTATAGAGTAAAGGGCAGCATCTACTCACCCGTAAGTACAACACAGGTCATTTCTCCTCGACACATCACCCAAAATGTCGGCAAATTTTACGTCCCATACTGACCCCGTAGGTCTCCTCAGAGGACACTCTATAGGATATGATGGGGTTTCTCTTTTCTAAATTATTGGGATGAGATTCCACCAGTTGCGACGCATTTTCTACTGGCAATCTCATCCTTGGACCTAGAAACGAATCTACTGAGACGCTGTTGACAGATCAAATATAAGTCTCCGTCCGACAGACTTGTCCGAGCGCCATTCACTGTCTAAACTTCCGTGTTTATCAGTTCACACATCACTCTACTTCTGGTTGGTAGAAATACTTCCTGCCGAACGAACGAACCTGGCAAACTGGAGTATATCATCTCTATGTTACTGGACTTTTTTCTGTTGGATTTCTGTTGGTTGGTTGCTTGCTTGGGTTTAATGGCATATCAACCTCTATAGGTTATTTAATGCCAAAGCCTGTTTATAGACATGTACGGTTTGTAAACACATAATTTGGTGATACCATACTAAAGTCAAACAACTCATTTACTCGCATACCAGTAAATATTTTCAACTCTTTCTATATGACATTAGTTTATTTAGTGATGATAGTCTTTTTTTTTAAATTTTTCTCACTACTATTTCTACTAACACACATAATGGTATTTCTATTCAGCAATAATTTGCTTTCAGTTGATTAGTTTGTGTTTTCACGATTGTAACCAAGTCTATATTTTCTGGTACAACCCGGTCTCTTTCAAGAACGACAAAACATTATCCATTCTGTTACTAGCCTATCTGTTGGATGACTTAAAATTAATAATGGTTATGTAGGATGAGTTTTTTTCTTTTTCAAACTTTACATGTAGAATATTTTTTAAATATTCACAAGAGTAAAATGAATTAAAAAGCTAAAATAAGATGAATTAAACATTAAATTAAAATGAAAGAATTAAACAAATTAAAAAGTCTCGTGACAGAAATATTACATATATTTTTTTAATCTAATATTTACGGATTCGAGCATAATTTCGACCCCATTCAGATTTTACTCGTAAAAAGTAAATCGATTTTAATTTTGTGGACTAGAAGATTTTCGAATATTTAGAATTTGCTCACGGTACAATTATATTTTACTGAGGTTTCTTAAGAATGAGCTAATCGTAAATGGGGGCGTAAAAGTCGACTTTTGAAGCTTGAAAACATCTCTACAAAACAATTTATACGACAGGGTTAAAATCCACACATTTACCACAGAGTCGTCAACCAGTGAAATACGACACCAATTACCATAACTCCAGTAGACGGCCACAAACATTTACGACTTAAACTCGTTTTTGGCGAACATATTTAGCAAATTAAAACAGAGGTTAATATGGAATAAGAACACAGTAATACAAATTAAGTTGTATATTTACGCTACATCACTCATTATTTTCAACAGCTGATGAACTAACTGTAAACATTGACCGAAAAATCACAGCACCCAGACAGCCAGTCAAACAACTATGGCTTATCAGCGCAATTTCATGGTAATTCTGTAGATTATGAATTCATATGAATATAAGCTCTCTTGTGTGAGATTTTTATGTTTCCTATATTATAACAGCAGCTGTTTGTTTGGGAGTCAGTAGAGGGTTGGTTAGATTTAGTTTAATGGCATATCAATCATTATTGGTTATTTAATGACAACTCCTGTTTTTATATATATGATTTGTAAACATATTTTGTTAATACACTAAGTTAAATGTTTTCTTTCAAATAATTGAATTTAGCATTAGTCAAGAAAGTTAAATAGTTTCAAGTATTGCTATGTATCACTGACAATTCAATTAAATATCAGTCATTTGTTTACATACAGTTAAAGGATCAAACAGTTCTAGTTTAAACAATTCAGTTTAGCATAAGTCAGAAAAGTTAAATGGTTCCAAGTATTGCTATGTATCACTAACAATTCAATTAAACCTCAGACATTTGTTTACATGCAGTTAAATGATCAAAAAGTTCTATTTCAAGCAAATCAGTTTAGCATAAGTCAACAAGGTTAAATGGTTCCAAGTATTGCTATGTATCACTTACAATTTAATCAAATATCAGTCATTTGTTTACATACAATTAAATGATCAAAAAGTTCTATTTCAAGCAATTCAATTTAGCATGCCATTCGTTTACACTCAGTTTAAATGTCAAACAGTTTTATTTGACCCATAGATAATATCCGATCAGGTGCTACCACACCGAGCTAGAGTGGACCTGGGAACGGTGCCAATGAAGGGGTTCTCCGAATTTCCCAAAGCTCCACCTTTACTGGAGCCTCACCATCAGATTATTCAGTATCATATATAGGATAATTGTTTCAAGTGATGGGGGGTGTCTTACCCCTTCTGTAGAGATGCAGTTGGTGTATTCTACAACCCTGAGCCGACTGGACTCACAACAATGAGGGAATTCAAGACTTGAGGTCCACTTATGTTCCAGAACAACTTGTTATAAATAATATCAAATAATATTCATTTTGTTCATATACAGTTTTTTTAGGAATAGTATACTAGTATTTTTAGCTAAGAAAAATAACTTTTCATTAAAAATTTTTGGAGTACATTTATTTATGGACGATATTGTAACTAGTATTTAATGACATACAAAGAAATACCAATTCTTCAAAAGATTCTCGGCTATTTTTGGGAACGGAATCGGCAAAACGAGATAAATATGCGGTGACAATTTGCATTCATTTAACTCTAATATTCTAAGAAAAATCTTGAAACTTCTGAGCAAGTCATGAATCCAAATTTGACGTTTGGTCAGTCAAAAAAATCTTATCGGTTCAAGACCTTTCTTGTTGTTATTTTGTCACTTTTCTATCCTCACTTCCATGAATTCCCTTGTGGCCTATGAATAATTTCTGGATGGAACGAATCGAACTTTCTTAAAAGAAAGGCTTAAGGCAAAGGTGGACAAGACCCTCTACGTGTCAATCTCTTTAATAGCACCGTTTTGCCTGCGAAGTTATACGCAAGTAAATCGTGGGATACCACAAAGAAAAGAAGAACAGAGACTGGTTACGGCACAAAGGGCTATGAAAAGATTCTTGCTGGGAATATCGTTGTATGAGAACATACAAAGCTTTGTAGATTCGGGAAAGGAGCAAAGTGAAAGACGAGTTAGTGGAGTTCCGAAAGCCGAAGTTTTACAAGGCCGAGCTCGTCACAAGTTTCATAGACAACAGGTCTACTTTTGCAATTGTTGATTGGTATTCAAGAGATGGGAAACAACCAATCGAATGATCTCCACGACAATGGAAAGGTAAAATTGTCAAACGATTAGGAGAAAGAAGGCATGAACTAAATGGAAGTTCCAGGAGTTTCCAGTATTATTATTCAGTCTCTGGTATAACCAATTAGAGAGTTTCCTGTTCTATTAGTCAGTTTCTATTACAATCAATCAGGGAGTTTCCCGTATTAACAATGTTAACAGTCATACTAAACAGTTTTTATTTCTATTAGTGGGGTAGTTTTCGTTTCTACGAATGAAATTTTAGAACTACTAAACACGGTGTTTCCTCTATTACCAATTAGTTTTTATAAATACCAATCAGCTTAGGTTATTTGGTTTAATGGCATATCAACTCTTGATGTTTATTTATTGCCAAATCCTATATATATATATATATATATATACATATATATATATATATATATATATAAAATCTTATAGAATTGAATTATTTTAGAGGGCTATTGCAGTACAAAATAATTTTTATTTGAGTTTAATTAATTTCAAAGTAAAACTCCATCGTCAGAGACTTTTTTATAAATGAAAACGATGTTGGAGGTCCAAATAAAAAAGAAAAAAACACACACACATATATATATATGATTTACGTACTAATTACTATATATATATATATATATAATTTACGTACTAATTACTATATATATATATATATATATATATACCTATATATAATTTACGTACTAATTACTATATATATATTTATGAATATATATATGTAATTCATGTACTAATTACTATATATATATATATATATGGATGTATAATCTACGTACTAATTACTATATATATATATATATATATATGTATATATATATATAATTTACGTACTAATTACTATATATATAATTTACGTACTAATTACTATATATATATATATATATATATATATATATATATATATATATATATATATATAGTAATTAGTACGTAAATTATTTTCAAACACACTTGTGCTCATTTGTTCGCACACCGTTAAATCATTTAAATTTTTGATATTTTACACTAATAATTGTTTTTGGCATTAATAATATTCCTAAATGAAATATTGAATCGTACAATTGATTCATAGATACTAACCTATCTGGTTCCATCAATCCGCGTATAGTGAACCTGGGAGTATTCCACATTTCCCAAGGCTGCAGGACTGGAGCCTCACCATCATATTGTTTAATGTCGTATCCGGAACACTAATTGGAAGTGGTCTTACCCCTCTATAAAGATGCAGGCGTAGTATTCTGCAGCCCCGGACCAATGGGCTGACCAATCAGGGAATGTTGGGTATTTCAAATCAGTTTCTGTGTGTACCTATCGAGAATTTCCTTTGGAAACTAAATTCGCCAAATCTTGTAAAGCTCATTTATGTTTTGTTGATATAACTCGCAAAAAGATGGAGGTTTTAGCTGCAGAAAAATAAACCATAAATAAATATAACAGTGTTGGTGATTGGTCATGGGGAGCGATTGATCAATTTGCAATGCATAAATAAATAAATTAACAAGTGATATAACTGCAGTAACAGTTTTCTAGTGCCCATATTTATGTTGCGGGGATAGTTAGTCACCCAAACTCTTCACCGATATTGTTCTAGCATTGATAAAAAACTTATTATCTTTTGCATTTTCAATTCTGATATAAAACATTTTCTATATTTATTTCAATTTCAAACGTATTTCTAAATATTTTCTTCTTTAGTTCCAGAACATTTTGGTCAATAAAATATTTTTGTATTGTTGGGCTTTCTTAAATACGTAAAAGTAAAGTTGTCTCCCTTTAGTCGAGGGCGACCAGAAGGCTCTCTTTTCAATAGCTACAACCCCAAGGTGTGGGGGAGGGCGCTAATCCTTCCTGGATTGCTCCACTTTACCCTTGATACGTATCTTATATTACTGAGTGTTAAGCAAGGAGGTATCAAGTACCATTTTAAAAATCTTTGGTGTGACACGACTTGGGATTGGACCCAGGTCTGCCGGACCACTGGCAAACACTCTACCCACTAGGCCAATAAGCCAGAATTCTTTCCACTTCTTTCTTAAATAACTGTACTCGTGTACATAGTTTACGCATTTTCTTCATTATATATATATATAATGGCCGAGGGATTTCGTTTTATGCCTTTGGGTTTAGTTAGGCTGAGAACCTTTCGGCTCAGTTCTTGGGTTACTTAGGTGCAACATTATCGCAGGTGTTCACGCACGCGCGGACGGAGCGGACGTGTCACTCAGAGATGTCAAAATAGCCCAGAAGGGAAACGGGACTAGCCAGTGCGAATGACGTCACGCACCAGAAGTGCGCGGAGGATTTTGGGAATTTAAAAAAAGTCAGTTACTTGAGTTGAGACCTGCCTCGGGAGAAGACGGTTGACTTTCGCTTGCTCGCGGAGGCTTTGGGCAGGTGTCACACGAGATGGGGGAGCACATGAAAAAGCCAGAAAAAGAAAGAATGTGTATCTCTCTCCTCATGTCGGAGAACCTTTAAACTCAAAGGTAATAAAAAGTCTCGTACCTGAACTAAGTAATCGTAAGTGCTTTTCGTGTTTCGAGATTCCTATGTTCTCTGTATATATATTACGAACATTATGAACATTATATGTACATTTCACATATCCGTCTCTGGCTATGGTACATATATATATATTACAAAATGGTTAACGAGTGAGCCAACAACCGGTAGCAAAACGAGTTTAAATTAATTCTGTAGGCTTAAAGTAATTGCATATGATTTCTCTGTACCTCGAGCTGAAGACAACAATTAACGAAAAGTTGACCCAATCATCAGACGCAAGTTTTCAGTTATAAAAAGCATTTTCCACATAAACAGTGGTCATGGGTGCGAATAGATAATTATATAGATAATTTATATAAAAGAAAGCCAGCATCCGGAATAGATACGACTTGATGAATTCAAATTATCGTTCGGTAGTCTAAATGTAATATTATAGGATATATCTGTACCCGGAGTGACAAGTGCAATTAACGAAAAACCGGTAAAACATCTTGGCCCCATCAGTCATTCAAGTGACGGTGAGGGGTTGGTCGTGCTATATCACCCACGGATTTTTTTATTTTGAGGACCCTAATAAAGAATCTGGATTTTTCGATGCGGTCGCTTTTTTTGCTGAGGAATAGGGTAAGACCAGTTTTATATCGCAGAAAGCTGGATTTTGAAAGTACAGTTCATAGTATAAAAAAAAAATGGAATATTGTTAGCGAGTGATCGTAGGGTGTGCATAGATGAGTTATTAAAAAGCCAGCCGCCGAAAGAAAGACTAATTGACAAATTTCAAAATCCCATCTTTTTATCTAAATGTTATATATGTTATATTTGTAATCTGGAATGAAAGCAGCGATTATTATTCACAAGCTGAAAACCTCACTAGACTCGATCAGTCATTCCAGTGATCACTTAGGAGGGTTGGGCAATACCCCCACGTATATATAAATAAGGGTTTGTTATTCTGAGAACACCTATAAAAGTTGCAAGATTTTTCAATCTTGAGACACTAATCAGACGAGCTATAGCTTGAACTGAGATAGAAAGGCTCAAACAGCAGCTGTAAGGCCACCTACCACCCATCACGAAAACTATCCAAGTAGGACAAACCAGGCATGATGGACACTGCTGGAGAAGTAAGGACGAATTCATAGGCGATATACTCTTGTGGACCACTTCACATGGACGAGCGAAGGTAGGGCAACCAGCTAGAACCTATATACAATCGCCATGTGCCGATACAGGTTGTAGCCTGGAAGACCTCCCGGGAGCGATGGACGATAGAGAGCGGGGGCGACAGAGGGTCAGGGAGATCCGTGCTGGCTGTGCGATATGATGTTGTTGATGATATTCATGAGGATAGCTATTCTCAAAAAAGGTAAGAATCTTAATCTATCCCACACTTATTCGGAATGCGTTTCTACGGATATTATCAGCCACATGAACTGAACGAAAAAACAAAAGGTTTTCGTGTTTCACCTTCGCAGTCAGATGACTATCAGCAGTTATAGGTGATTATGCTACTATTACTTTAAGAAATGATTATCGCTTACTCTTTCTTTGAGTTTTCTTAAGAGAGACCAGTGAATATACAGTCTGAAGCATTCCATACGTTTCCGTAGCATTTTTTCCAAGTTTAAAACAGAATTTTATTGCATATTGTTTTTCTAAAGTGTCAGATTGCATTTTTGAAATTCACCAGCTTTGACCATCAGGCTTTAGTAGGGTGTATTCCAAATGCTGCTGTAGGTGTTCATTTGAACCTGAAATCATAAAGACTGGTCTGTCATCTCATAAGATATATCGCAATAACACACTGAATTTTCAAGAGTCTTCGCCAATTTTAAATGCCTGTACAAAAAAAGTCTGTAAACTTATTGAAGGCACCACGTATGCCCGCGAGACAGTTCCACATATTTCCATAGCCATCAGTAAAGAAACAAAGGGAATAAAATAACAGAAGTTCCTATTTTTGAGGCGAACCCTGTTTTGGAATTTCCCTTCCCTCATAAGAAAATCACCTCGATACAAAAGAAATAGAAAACAAAATACGAAATAAAGATTACTTAAGTGAAAGAAAAATGATTAATATTTCATGTTTTTAACAATAAAGATCATGACAAAATAACTCATTGATTGATTGATTTATTAATTTTATCGACAGGTCAACCCATTTAGATTATTTCATATTTACCGGTCAGGGAATCGCGTTAATTGATCATTCATATTTTATATTTTTTTGTTTAGTAATTACTTAAAATGTTTTTTATGGCACTTGAAGCGTGTTGAGTAAGAATAATATTCAAACAGTTTTATTCAACACATTGATGGGAGTCTAAAAGATCTTATAAGTAATGGCAATGTAAAGGAACTCAACACTCCTCATATCTCCAGAAATTGATCCCTGTGATCAGATGCAGTTTAGTGTCATAATATGTAAATCATTTTGGGGATGGACGATTTACTTCACTACAAAAGATGCGTTTCTAGGGTGATAAAAGAATCTTCATCATTGGAGGTTGGAGAGGTTTCGCTTGGTTTGGTTTGGTTTTATGGCATATCAACCATTGTTGATTATTAAATGCTAAATCCTCTTTATACATATATTTTAAGTGTATATGATTTGGTTGGGTTGGGTTTTATGACATATCAACCATTGTAGGTTATATAAAGCCAAATATTCTTTATACATATATATTGAATATATATGATTTGGTTTGGTTTGGTTCTATGGCATATGAACCATTATTGATTATTTAATGCTAAATCCTTTTTATACATATATATTGAATATATATGATTTGGTTTGGTTGGGTTTTATAGCATATCAACCATTGGTGGTTATTTAATGCCAAATTCTCTTTATACATATATATTGAATATATATGATTTGGTTTGGTTGGGTTTTATGACATATCAACCATTGTAGGTTATATAAAGCTAAATCCTCTTTATACATATATATTAAATATGCATGGTTTGGTTTGGTTTGTTTTCATGGCATATCAACCATTGTAGGTTATTAAATGCTAAATCTTCGTTATATTTTAAGTATATAGGATTTGGATTGGTTGGGTTTTCTGGCATATCAACCATTGTAAGTTTTTTAATGCTAAATCCTCTTTATACATATATATTAAATATATGAATTCTAAACGCATTTTCTAGATAACATGAGCTCATTTTTTTTTTTTGCACACAGTTAAATCATTTCACCTATTTCTCTCTAAATTGAATAATTCTATTTATCATTTATAATTTGTTTGCACCGAATCAAATGTCTTCAAGTATTGCTATTATCACAAGAAATTCAATTAAACAACAGTCATTTGTTTACGTGCAATTAAATGATAAAAAATAATGCAATTTATCATACGTTATTTGTTTTCACAGTTTAAATGTAAAACGGTTCTATCTGACCCAAAGACAGGACCCTATAAGGAGCTACCAATGCGGACCAGAGTAGACTTTAGAGCAATGGCCATGAAAAGATACTCCATATTTCCCAAAGCTCCAGCATTACTGCAGCATCACCATCAGATTGCTTTCTGCCATATTCAGGACACTCGTTGGGGCAGTTTTACCCACTCGGTGTATTCTCCAGCCCCAGCAGATTGAGTTTTGGGTTTTTGTGTTTTTCCTTACCAAGCAGATGCTCACCATAATCGATATAGCAGTCGTTGGTGACCATGCTGCCAGAAGAAAAAACGAAAAAAAATGTTCGAAATAAAAATGATTAATATTGCGTCACTTTATGAAACAATAAATATCAGGATATAAAAAAAAATCAAACTCGTTAAATTCTCATATTTATTCTGACTTCGATTGAATTTTTAAAGTTGATTGCCGGATGGTGTTCTGAGGGCAGTGTGACAGGATTCATTAAGAAACTCTTTTTTCATATGGAAACTAAATAGATAACTGCCCACCCCAACCCGTTTTTTTTTTTAAAAAAGAGATACAGTGAGCATTGAGATATTATACGTCCTAAATTGAAAGTAACCCAGAGGAAAATTTCATGTCTATTAGAAAGAAAAATACTTCTTCAAACCGCATTTAAGTCGCAAAGAAAATCGTTCGTTTATCTCTTGCTGACAGATTCGTACAATGTGTTCCTAAGCTGCTGTAATTGATTAGAACACAGACTTGTATAATAACTATTGATTCACCAGTCTTAAATTACATCCCGAACAAGGAAAAATAAGTTATCTATCATCTACTTTCAAGGCAAAACCAAAAATAAATCAGCAACATTTTCAATTCTTTGAGTTACTCCTTATCGGTTTATACATCTTTTATTCCCTATCTATCTATCTATGTCTGTCTGTCTTTCTCTGTGTGTGTGTGTGTCTCTCTCTCTCTCTCTATATATATATATATATATAGATAGATAGATAGATATGCATATATATATATATATATATAGAGAGAGAGAGAGAGAGAGAAAGAGAAAGAGTGAGACACATAGATAGATAGATAGATAGATAGATAGATAAGAATAGACCTATTGCATTTTAGCGTATGTGGCAGCTGGCAAACTACACATGCATATATATATATATATATAGAGAGAGAGAGAGACAGACAGACAGACAGAGAAAGAAAGAGTGACACACATAGATAGATAGATAGATAGATAGATAGATAGATAGATAAGAATATACAACACCGAGCAAACGAATGAGTAATGATAAATTGAATAAATTGTGTACAATAGCAATTCTTGAAGTGTGTACCTAAATTGAATTATTGGCAATACACAGCAATACTTGGAACTATTTCATCATCATCATATCGTGCTGGCAGCACGGATATCCCTGACCCTCTCTCGCCACTCCTCCCTATCGTTCATCGCCCTAGGCAGGTCTTCAGGACAACAACCTGTATCCTCACATAGCTGCTGAATGTACGTTCGTGCTGGTCGTCCTGCTTTTGCGCGGCCATGTGTGGGGATCCATAAGAGTACATCTCTTATGAGTTCATCTCTGCTTCTCCAGCAATGTCCTGCATGTCTGGTTCGCCTAACTTGAATAGTTTTCGTGATAGGGGGCAGGTAGCCGTACAGTTGGTGTCTTGTGGGGTGTTGCTGCCAGGACTTGTTCAGGATTGCACGCAGCATTCTTGTGTAATTGCCATCTAGTTTCTTCTCCAGCCGTTTTGTTAGCGTCCATGTAGTGCATCCATATAGCAGTATCGATGTGACCGCTGCCTGGAAGAAACTGCGTTTCATTTTATCGGTTAGGTCTGATTTCCATATAGTCGATAGCCTATTGATAGCTGTCCATGCTTTCGTTAACGTCGTTTCGATGTCCTTTTCGGTTGATTCGACGCTGCTTCCTAGGTACGTGCATTTGTCTACTAGTTTAAGAGGGGTTCCTTTTAGAGTGGAGATGTCCCCCGTTTGGTTATAGCACATATATTCCGTTTTGTGTGCATTAACATGGAGGCCTATGCTTGCTGCTGCTCGTTCCAAACTATGCAGAAGTGTTTCGGCTTGGTCAGGTGTATTTGCCAGTATCGCTATGTCATCGGCGTAGTCGGCGTCGGTAATTGTTGTTGCGGGGTATCTTCTGCTTCTTTTCTTCGTCAGTTCGAAGCCATTCTCTTTGATTTTGTCAATCGATGTTCTAAGTACGTAGTCTAGACAAATGATAAAGAGATACGGAGCCAGCGTGTCCCCTTGTAGTACTCCTGCTACAATGTCGAAGTATTCTGTGTCTCCATCTGGTGATCGTACTTTTACTTTAGTGTTTCTATAGAGAATCGTTATTGCCGCTACGTTTTCTTTAGGTATGCCGTACGCTAGTAGGATTTGTTCCATCTTTCCTCTGTGAATGGAGTCGAAAGCCTTGGTAAAGTCGACAAATATGTGCAAATAAATGAATAGTGTTGAAATAGAATAATTAGTATTAAATGGCAAAATTTGTAACCACTTCACTGTCTGCAACCGATTTTAAAATTGATAGAATTATTAGTTTTTGATAGCGCTAATTGAAACCATTCTATCAGTGAAGAAACAATCGCAATACTGGTGTATAATCAAAATAGTTCTGATTTAAAAATAAAAACCCCTGCAAACTATTCATTCACAGAGCATATGTATATACATTTAAATGTGTGCGAACAAATGATTAATAGTAAATAGAATAATTTGTGTTAGAAATTCTTGAAACTATTTAACTGTGTGCCCAAAAATGAACTCAAGTTCGTTTGAAGATTTTATTTACAAAATGGAAACCAAATCTATCTACTAGCTTAGAATTCATGTATACTTATATTGGTATAACCAGGATTTGGCGTTAAATAACCTACCAGTGTTAATATACCAGACCCCCCCCCAATAATCTATCTATCTATCTATCCATCTATCTATCTATCTATCTATGTGTGTCACTCTTTCTTTTTCTCTCTCTCTCTATATATATATCTATATCTATCTCTCTCTCTCTCTCTATATATATATATATATATATATATATATATATATATATATGCCTGTGTAGTTTGCCAGCTGCCACATACGCTAAAATGCAATAGGTCTATTCTTATCTATCTATCTATCTATCTATCTGAATGTATTCATCTATCAATTACTATACCTATTTCCCCCTCATATATATATATATATATATATATATATATATATATATATATATATATATATATACCATAAAGCCAATCTATCTATCTATCTATCTATCTGTAATCATGTATGTATTTATCTATCGATCTATCTATTTCTAGACCAATTTTTCCATATATATATATATATATATATATATATATATATATATATATATATATATATATATATATGCGCATCCACTTGAAACAATGATATGTCATATTGAAACTGTTATTTCAGTGGTGAACATAAAATGCTCTTAAATTACAAATTTGAGTTCAATTTTCCACTCTGTAAAGTGATCTGTAATAACGTAGCCGTCTCCTACCACCTGTAACGTAGTTATCCAACTGTTTGGCCGTCAACAAATCTTAATATATCTCGTAAGCATGAAAAACAGCCAGACACGAGACTTTTTGAATTTAAAAAAAAGGGTTGTCAATTGACCGGAAAAGCGACAATTCACCACTTAAATTTTGAACTAATCAAAACCGTCCCCCTCCCATTTGTAGTGGGTTACGATTCGTCAATGTATTGATATTTCCTCGGTAGACTTGAAAATATCACCTAACATCTTTCTGTTTTTTAGACCGTTCCAGAGGAATATCGTTAATCCTATTTACCGACACCTCCGCTCGGGCAGGATATGACACAAGGTCAATTTGTAAGCGGAGTTTAACAGGTTGAATTCAGAGTTTTCCTTCTCCTAGACTAGTTGCCTCACCAAGGCTGAAGAACCTAGTCTGTCCTACTATTTACCCATAGCTGGAGGGAGAATAATTGGATTCATACCTTTCCTAAGGTTCTTAGTGCTATGTGAAATGCAATCAGTCTCGTCCAGGATTTGAACTCGTGTCGCCGTGTCCATTTCCTACGACGATAACCATTACACCACGGGCACCTCCACTCAACATCGATAATAGAATGAGCGGGATTTAAGCAACCCCGTGTCAGACCTTTCCTTTTCTGATATGATCAATCTCATCTTGTTATCATCTGTCTATGTCAACATTCTCTCTTCATCTCTTTTCGAGTTGCCATCAACACTTTTGATTCCTTTGTGAGTCATCGGTTTATGCTGAAAGTCGTTTTTTAATTTTTCAGATTTTCAATTAAACAGATATTTCACTCGTTCTTAAATAGAAGCAAAGATATCATCACAGAATACCAGTACAATCGAAATCCATTTGGATTACAGGTCGTATAGCTTAAACTAAATATGTATGTTTTTCTTCAATTTTTGGTCACTTCATTTTGGATTTCATATCCTGATCTCATTTATTTATTCACTGAATATCTGTTATTTATCTTTTCGTTCGATTCTAAGTCTTTTTCTCAAATCAGTTCTTCAGGCTATAAGACATGTATGATTATTCTAAATGATTGTTCACAGTTTTAATATCCTTCTTGAATTAAATGAAAGAGACGCTCCAAAAATAAAGTACGCAATTTTTCATCGAATATACAACAGATTCTTAGAGCAGTGTAAGACTTTTGATGTGAGCAAGTTTACTGCGATAAAAAGATTTTTCACGTGAACAGTGATAAACAAGAGCTTGAAGCTTCATTTTTAAGAGGGCCATTGTCTCATGTTTAATTATGTTGGTATGTCCATCTACAACACCAAGACCCCACAGAACGGGTGTCCAGGGTTTTACACTAAAATGCATCCGATGGTAAGGATCCAATCCTGGTGAGTATGGATTTCACGGATTCAGTGTGGTAGAATTTATGCTTCATATACATCTATTTAAACAATAGCTTTTGATTGGACCGTGTGAAAAAAAATCTTTTCAGAGACAACAAAAATACAAATATGAATGTTCAATGAACAAAAATCCCTAATTTCTAAGCATCAAATGACTCTAAATAGGATGATGTGCCACTAAGATTAATAAGTCAAAAGGTTGATGCTGGTGATAGAATAGTAGAAGTTGAACACCCCAGTCAATAACATAATTTTTCCAGTTAAGCATCAGTGTGAGATAAAAGCATAAATGTTACATAGAAAAATAGATCATAGAATACCTACATGACAAAAAAGTAAAAACTGCTTACATTGATATTCATCGATGCTTACTTAAAAATTATGAGACCAAAAAGTGTATGTGTGTGCAGATATGTTGTGGTTAACAGGTTCCAGTTGCAACGTTGACTGTGTTAGTGATAAGGCTTTTAAATCGCATCTGTTTTAATAAAAAGTTAATGGGAACTAAACATTTCAAATCGGCAAATCCCCAAATCAGCCCCTCACCAAAATCCATGATTAAATAAAATACTTAACAAATAGCAAAGTTTATTACCAGTAGCAATTGATTATTAAATAAACGAATTACAAAGGCGGTCACACGTTTTGATTATGCCGTCCGAATGTTAAATTCGGGTGCATGAAACAAAAATAAATCACCGAAAGCTGAATTTGAAAATATACGTTTGACTGCTGTTAGTACGCGCAGACGTAGTCAAGAACAGCTCATGTGATAACTAAATCAATTAAAGAGTCAATCATATTTCACCAATTCTTTCTTCGTTAACCGAGTTGGAGCAAAAGGAAGTTGAATGTTGAGGAGTTACAACCAGTCATTCTGTTTCTCTCTCTCTCTCTCTCTCTCTCTCTCTCTCTCTCTCTCTCTCTCTCTCTCTCTCTCTCTCTCTCTCTACCCATTACATTTTTGCCGATACAATCAAAAGTCATAGCAGAAAAAAATTCAACATGCAAAGCCATTTAAAAAAAGGACACATAATTGACAAATTACTACGGTCTAAATCACTTGTACACATCCACATGCATTTTGTCGTCACATAAACATATTCTTATCAAACTTTCTTTTACTTTATTCGTACTTGTGCAAACTGAGGTGATGTTTAGACGATATACGGTTCCCACTAATATTATTTCAACTTATTTTTTTATGTTCATTGCAACTTTACACAAATATGTACACATGCAAAGAAAAAGGAAATTTATCTTTTTATTTACATTATACTTTTAGATGGACGGGAATCCTGATTTCTGAAACCGAAGAAGTTGTAACACCAACAAATGGATGACAGAGACAACTTGTAAATAAATGCAGGATTAATACAGTATCATAAAAATACATTGAAACTATATCATAATCGACAACTTTTTTGTTTAAAATAGTTTAACCCTGTAAATATTTTGTACGCCAGTATTAGATATTAGTTGCCACATATAAAAGTTCTCACTAGAATATTAAATTAGATTATGAAGATTAGATTTCTCAGACACTAAATCGCATTAAAGTTTTTAAAAGTAGAGGTCTCTTTAAATTTTTGCTGTGAATAAAAACTACTAAATTCTAAGAAGAAATTATCTTCTTTTGAGATTATCAAGAGTTGATATGAAATGTATTGATTATTTCTTGTTCAGAAAGATTAAAGTTATTCTTATTCAATTCAGCATCAAATGAAAAAGCCTTGCACATATCAAAAACTTAGAAGATATTCTCCGATTTATTTTTCTACTAGTTTTAAATAAGCCGTAACCTCTTGTTAACAAAATTATCTATCTATCTATCTATCTATATATATATATATATATATATATATATATATATATATATATATATATATATATATATATCTAAGTTTCTGCCTATCTATCTATCTATCTAAATTTCTCCCAATCTATCAAAGCCTCTCCTCATTTATCTATCTATCTATCTATCCGTGTTTAATTTCTTTGTGAGTGGTGAATAATATTTTATTGATTCAAATGTACCCAGAAACGTTGTCTCTTTTAATAGTAATGTGTAAGTCAATTTCTATTGTCATTACATTGAAAATAACATAGTGACTGTTAAAATTTAAAAAAAACCCTTAAATCCAGAGATTTATGATAATTAACTGCTTGAACTGGGAATCTTGTATTCTGTTAGGCGTCACTTAGCACACATAATTTGACTCACCAAAATGAGGCATGATATGATTTAACTGTCAAGTATAGGTTTCAAGGGGTGACAGTGTGAATAATTTTCATTGAATTATTCAACTATACATACATACATACATACATACATACATATATATATATATATATATATATATATATATATATATATATATATATATATATGTTTAGTGTATTGATAGATAGTGACAAAGCATACAGAGATAATAAAGCATGAATACATCTTAGTTTTAACAAAGTTAGGGGCATTAGGTGACTGTCGATTTCTCACCTTTGTAATTATTAGACCAGTATATATATATATATATATACACACCATGCCATCCGCACAAGAAGAATATGACACAAAGTCAATTTCTTTCAGGCGGATGGTTTATAATCTAAGTTTTCCTTCTCCTAGAATGGTTGTCATGCCAAAGTTAAAGATTCCCTACTGCCCCGCTATGTGAGCATAACTGAAGCATATCCAAGATATATATATATATATGAGTATATATATATATATATATATATATATATATATATATATATATATATATATATATCCTATGTATATATTGTTAGATTGTTTGGGGGTAGGGTGACTAATGGGGGATAAATATTTGTCACTCGCCGCACCAAACGAGCGAGAATAGCACAAGGTCGAATTTTGGGTGGGTCCAAGTGCAGAGCCATTGCCCAGACACGCCTGGCAAGCACAAAAATGCTTCGGACCCCGTCAGTATTCTCCTAAAAAATGGCGCCTCAGGTGACAGGCGATAAAACTAGCCCCTTCAAGGAGGGTTATAGCCTGGATGGACAGCTCCCTGAGGCTCGAGAATGTGGGTCAGTCTTGCCTGCGAGAGATGAGAAATGGGCTTACCCAGCGATCTCGTCAAACAGTCTCGATCGACCATGACCCCAACTAGAAAACCGATCCAGAACCAACCGTGTACCCAAAAATGCTGGTCAGAAAAGGTCAACGAATGGGGTGGAAGCCGTCTATAAATGTACTGTAAGTATATATGGACATGTCCGTCAATAGCAGTAGGAGATCGGCCAATCAGTGATGACTAGAGTATATACTTGCATTATAAAACGTAATGCAGTCTTTGTACTGACAAGACGCATCTTTTTGAATCCCAAAACTGTAAAACAAGATGTCTACCCGAATTACAACCAGTTTTACTATTCTTTAAAAATGAGTTTGTGTCGCCCCTGCTCGCAGTTGGGTAAATACACACACAAACCAAAAATCTTGTTTCCTATGCGTCATTGATCACAAATACAACTCCATTCCCTCCTCTCACATCAAGACCCGAAATAAGTCAACTGCGGTGGAGCGTTTGCTTTGGTTTGATTTTATGACATATCAATCCTTGTATGTTATATAATGCCTAATCCTATTTATATACATATATCACATATATATATATTTCTTTAAGAAAAAACAAAAACCGGTCACATTAGGATTATAAATTTATAATCCTAATGTGACTGGTTTTTGTTTTTTCTTAAAGAAATTATTGCTCTGTAATGTCAGTTACATTGAGCTCTTTACCAAGAAAATTTAAACGTTCACTGTTGAATGTTTTTTTTTGTTCTGATGGAATTATTCCCAACTCCGGTTTAACTGGACAGAATAATACTTGTATCATATATATATATATATATATATATATATATATATATATATATATATATATATATAATGTGTAAAAACATTTTTTGTAATATCCTTAAACGTGCCAGAGCTCTCAATGAAAGGGTACTCCACATTCATGAAATCACCAAGTTTAGATTTTTGCAGTCAGGTGGTTTAATGTCATATTCAGGAGACGCGTTAGGGAGAGGTCTTACCCCTCTGTAGAGATGCAGTCGGTATATTTTCCAGTCCCACCCATTTTACTGGAGGGAGCTGTAGAGGCTGATATTACAGTTGTTTTAAAAATAGTTTTCATTCGACTATTTGACACAGTCAATCTATCTATCCTCTTCACTATCACCAGGATGTGACAAGCTCAAATGAAGTGGAGTACAGCAGGTTGGAATTCACTTTCCCTTCTAAACTGGTTTTACAATCAAGGAAATCAGTCTACGCTACTATTTACACATAGCTCTGGAGAAAAGTGATGGATTAATGCGTTTCGATTTGGCGCGGAGGGAATTAGCATCGTAGAGGATTTGAATTTTAGTCACCTATTCCATTTCCAACAACGATGATTATTACGCTATCGCGCGATCTGTCTTATTCAGAAATTCAAAACATCGTTAAATCTATCTATCTATCTATCTATCTATCTATCTACGAGGATCATTATATAAGTTTCCAGATTTTTTCGTATGGGCACTTTTATTGACAGTACACACATGAAACTCTAGTCCCCTTCAAAGTAATCTCCTCCGGCTGCAAGGCCCTTGTTGTACCGTTCCAACAACTGGAAGGCCCCATGGAAGTCCTCTTGTGTGAGCATGTCAATGACCTTTTTCACAGCCTCTTTCATCTCCTCAATTGTCTCATAACGACAGCCTCCAAGCTTAGGGAATAAGCAAAGTCACAGGGAGTAAGGTCTGGACTATAGGGAGGGTGAGGAACTGTGTTGATGCTCATCGTCGTCAAATAGTCTGACAAGGATGGAGTTGTGGACTGGTGCATTGTCCTGGTGGAAATGCCACTGACCCGATTTGAAGAGTGCTGGCCTCTTTCTTTGGAATCTTTTCCTGAACTCCCTTAAAACCTCAACATAGTAACCCTAACCCTCAGCCTTTGGCCAATCAACTCAGGTGTATTGACTTCCTTACTCCTCCCACACCTTTCATCATCCCTCACAGACTCCCTAACTACCTTGAATCTCTTATGCCACTCAAAAACTGATGCTCAATTTATGCAAGATGGTCGTAAAGCAGTCTGAAGCATTCCATACGTTTCTGTAGTATTTTTTTCCTAGTTTAAAACAGAATTTTATTGCATATCGTTCTTCTAAGTGTCCTCATTGCATTTTTGATATTCGCCAGCTGTGACAATCGGGATTTAGATGGGTGTATTCAAATTGCTGCTGTAGCTGTTCATTTGAATCTGAAATCATAAAAGTTGGTCAGTCATCTCATAAGATGTATAGCAATAACATACTGAATTACGACAAATTTAAAGGCCTGTACAAGAAAGTCTGGAAACCTATTGTATGCACCACGTATCTATCTATCTACCTATCTATCTATCTATCTATCTATCTTGGGCTGCTTCTATCTATCTATCTATCTATCTATCTATCTATCTATCTATCTATGTCATACTGCTTCTATCTATCTATCTATCTATCTATCTATCTATCTTTTTGTATAAGAATGGAAGAATATTTGTTGATTCAAACATGCTAAAAAATGCACGCTGTTTTAATTCTGATCCGTGTTTCAATGTCCATATTAATAAAATAACTATTTCTATCGTGAATGCATCATTGACATCACTTAAATCTAAAAACACGCAAATCCATACCTTTATGATGATAGTCATGGGAACTATAACCAGGAATATAATTGTAAATATCCCACAAATATACCACAAGGATATCTGTTGACAGAATTGTTTATTGCCTGAGGTTTCTCGTTCAGGACACATAAAACGACATTTACAATGTGTTCAGTGCCAAAAAAAAGTTAGGCTTAGAATAACGTGGAGATTGTTGTGTTGTATGTAATAAATTATAAATTGTATTTTCTTATTTTCAAATTCTTTCTAATAAAACTGCTACGTGACCATATTTTATGATCAACAGCTGAGAAGCTAAAACAAACTATCAAGAAATTAATATTCATTGTAAATGGCAAAGATTTTATGATCTTTTTTTTTCAGAATACATTAGTTTTTAATATCAGTGAACCGTTTTTTTTATCAAGTATAAGTTTCATGCTAGTTTTCTCAATACATACCGTATGCAGAGTTAACTTTACTAAATCTGCATAGTCATATCCCTTTGGAATTTTATTATCTTAAACAGTTTCAATTGTCATTAATATTTAATAGTATGTATTTCATGTATATATACATGATTAATTCAATAAATAACAGCAAAAGTTTTTGAAAATAGCAAAATATTTTTGTCAAAATTTTTCCCCTTCACATATTGAAACTGGTTTATAGCCAAAATTATTTTAACATCGCAAAAATATTTCTTTTAAGATTATTCAGAATACCACCAAATCAAACTGAGTTCTTCAGATTTGAACAGAGATCTGTCATCAATATTTTAGTTGTTGTGAAGTGCAAAACATGTGAAATTTACAGAAGAATGTGTGATGTGTACGAAAAAGCATTATTTAGTTAAAAATGTAACCATCAGCGTCACAGTTCCCTTAGTTATTTATGTCACATTCTCGATGATTCTATTTTTATTTAAATCTTAATTTTTAATAAAACTGCTTTATATAAATAATAATGTAGGCCTTATCTACACACTAAGAACATGTAGTTGAACTTATATATACAACCAAATAGCAGTTTTACTGTGTTATGGGGGAAATCTAAATTGCATATTGATCTTAAAAATTGATTTTAATAAATAGTTGCTTTGTTCTATCGATTTCTAATTTTTTGTTTTGATTTTGATACATATGAAAAAAACACCGTCAATAAATCCTAAAGGAATTTATTCACAAAAAAAACTTTTGACTTTGAGGATTTTGTTCTGCCAGCAGACCACAAAGTGAAAATGAAAGTAGGCAAAAAGCTGGATTAATAATTGGAACTTGCCAGAGAAACGGAAAGCTGTGGAACATGAAGCTGAATGTGATATCAATAGTTGCTGGGGACCGTTAAGTAGATCACAGCACTGCTAGAAATCAACTAGGATACCGAGAAGAACTGTAATTTTATTCTTTTCGGTTTCTTTGTTTTATAGCATAAACTTCATTTAGGAATATTTAATCCCAACGCCATCCTTGTAAAAGAACAGGGATGGTGCTATTTAACCTATAACTGGTGGGCATAAGGACATTCATTCTTTTCCCAAGGGTATTAGTCCAAAACTGATTGGAAAGTAAAAGTAAGGTTGGTGAGCTTTGTCGAGGGTGACCCGAAGGCTTCCTTTTCAATAACTACCACACCAAGGTGTAGGGGATTGCCCCACTTTACCTTTTATCCTTACCTTATAATACTGACTGAGGCATCAAGGCAGCACGTCAGTCACTACGCTTTGGAGACTCTTTCTTATATTCTTTACTATCAAATTTAATTAAATAGTTACTTTAAAAAAGATCATAAATGAAAATAGGGAGTGAAGAGAAGAGCAGGCGTCCAAGAAGTTTTATTTTCAGTTACACCCCACCCACGTTTTGAACTTGGAGGGCGAATATTTTTACTAATTATGATCATGAATTAAAAAAAAATCCAGTGTAACTTACTCATTCTGTTAGATTCTAGTAGCGATAAATTCTTAGAACCCTTCGATAAAAGTTTACATTTTTTCTTGCTTGTTGCAATGTAATGTTTCTCTGGGGATCGTTATCAGTTACTTTTTACTAGATATTTTAAATTGATTTTTATCTTTTTTTCAATACTAAAAGAAAAACAAAATAAACAAAAAATGAATTACTAATAAAAAACAAAAACAAAAACAGCAACATATGAAATATGTGTATAGTATTATAAACAAAAACTGTAATGACTAAACTTGAAATAAACTTATCTAATCCAATGAATATGACACTAAATATATCAAAATTAAGGCATTGGATATTTTTCTCAGAAAATATAATTGTTAATGATAAAATCGATTCTAAACATTTGCGACAAAAACGTTGACATTTGCAATAACTAAAATTAAACGATTAAAGGAAGTAATAGTCAAAATCAATAATAAAGATAAACTGATTTATCAATACAATTACAGCAATAAGATAACTACTTATATTATAAAATACACTTAAGCGAAAATCAGATTCTTTCTTTAGAGTGTAAAATAATCCTAGAGACAGGAGGACACTTGACTTTAGGGAAAGATAGCCAGTCAACGCAGGTGTGAAAAACTCGGAAAAAGAGTAATGATAATAATAATAATAATAATAATAATAATAATAATAATAATAATAATACTGATAACACGATGGACAACAGAATGACAATAAACCGGAAACAAAAATGGGCAGGAAAACAACTCTATGGGAGTTTACAACGACTAATAAACAGTATCTTACATGACAAAACCTAAACATGGATAAGAAAAGGAAACTTTTAAGAGTGAAACAGAATCTCTCCTAATTGCAGCACAAAATAACGCCGTAAAAAACAATCATATCAAAGCGAGAATAGATAAGACACACAAAAAAATAGCAAATGTAGGTTATGTGGTGACAGAGATGAAACCATCAATCACATAATAAGCGAATGCAGCAAATAAGCTCTGAAGGAATATAAGACTAGACACGATTGGGTCGGCAGGGTGATACACTGGGAGATGTGCAAGAAATTTAATTTTGACCACACCAACAAATTGTATATGCACAATCCAGCTCTTGTCCTAGAAAAAAACACATATAAACGCCCATGGGACTTTGATAGTCGTACACACGGATCACATAATCTCGACCAGACCTAATAATAATCAACATAAAAAAAGAGGACTTGTAAAATTGTCGACGTTGCTGTTTCAGCTGACCATAGAATAAAACTGAAAGAATATGAAAAGAAGGATAAATACCCTGACCTTGCTTGAGAATTGAAAAAACTGTAAAACATGAAGGTGACAATTATACCAATTGTGATTGGTTCCTTTGGTACTGTAACTAAAGGATTACTTAAGGGACTGGGGGACTTGGAATTTGGCGGACGAGTGGAGACCATCCAAACGACAACATTATTGAGAACGACCAGAATACTGAGAAGAGTCCTGGAGACTTGAGGAGACTTGCTGTCACTCAAACTCCAGGGAAATACCATCAGCTAAAACTGATGGGAAAAACTCTAATGAGTAAATAATAATAATAATAATAATAATAATAATAACAATAATAATAATAATAAAGAGAATTTGCAAAATTGTCGACTTTGCTGTCCCGGCTGACCACAGAGTAAAACTGAAATAATGTAAAAAGAAGAATAAGTACTACGACCTTGCTAGAGAATTGAAAAAGCTGTGGAACATGAAAGTGACGATTGTACCAATTGGGATTGGTGCTTTTGGCACAATAACTAAAGGATTATTAAAAGGCCTGGAGGACTGGGAATTTGGCGGATGGGTAGAGACTATCCAAATGATAGCATTACTGAGAACAGCCAGAATACTGAGAAGAGTCCTGGAGACTTGAGGAGGCTTGCTGTCACTCAAACTCCAGTGAAAGATCATTAGCTAAAACTGATGTGAAAAACTCTAAAAGAGTTTATAATAATGATAATAATAATTGACAAACTGGCGAAATCTCACCCGAGAAAAGTTGACATGGTTACGAAAGGGAAAGTTTAAAAGAGAAACTGAATCTCTTCTGATAGAATGACCAATTATATCAAAGCCAAAATCAATAATACAACAGAATAGCAAGGGAAGGTTATGTGCTGATAGAAACGAAACGATTGATAACATAATAAACACATGCTGCAAACTAACGCGAAAAGGATTATAAGACTAGACACAACTGGGTGGGGAAGTTAATCCATGGGGAATTGTGCAAGAAATTGAAATTTGACCAGACTACAAAATGGCATATGCACCATCCAGAATCTCTTCTGGAGAATGAGACGCAGAAAATTATCTAGGATTTTGAAATACAAACAGTTCACCTAATCTCGATCAGAAGACCAGACCTACTGATGGTTAACAAATAAAAAGAGAACCTGTTGTTTAACTGGACTTTGCCGCCCTTGCAGACCACAGAGTGAACATTGAAGGAAATGAAAAGTGAGAAAAGAAGTAGGGCTTTACCTAAGAACTAAAAAGGTATGGAACGTGAAGGTGACGATGATACCAATTGTAATTGGAGCGCTTGGAACGGTTCCCAAAGGCTTGGTAAGGGAGCTGGAATAGTTGGAAATTGGAGGACGAGCCGAGACCATACAAACTACAGCATTGTTAAGGTCGTTCAGAACACTGAGAAGAGTCCTTGAGATCAAAAGAGACTTACTGTCACACAGACTCTACTGAAAGACCATCAACACAAAGATAGTGTAAAAAAACTTGTAAGGAATAATAATAATACCGTAAGGACGAGTTATGTCCAAAGAAAAATTGATAATATACAAAAGAATTGCAAGTGTTGGTTAGGTGGTGACACAGATGAAAACACAGATTGCCCAGTCGGCTGGGGCTATAGAATACACTGACTGCACCTCTGCAGAGGGGTAAAAACCCCCACCAAGAGTGTCCTGGATATGACACTTAACAATCTGATGGTGAGGTTCCAGCAATGCTGGAGCTTTGGGGAATGCGGAGTACCCCTTCATTACCATCGCTCCCAGGTCCACTCTGGCCCGGAGTAGTAGCACCTGATAGGGCCCTATCTATGGGTTAAATAGAACTAACAGCATTCTTATGCTAAACTGAATTGTTTGAGTAAACTGAATAGCTTGAAATAGAAATGTTTTTGACAATTGAACCGTACTTACATTTAAACTGTGTACTTATGCTTAACTGAATTATTTGAAATAGAACTGTTTTTCGACATTAAACTTGTATTTACACTTAACTGAATTGTTACATATAACTTCTTGAATAGTTTGAAATAAATGTTTTTGACAAATAAACTGAGTACTTATGCTAAACTGAATTGTTTTAAATAGAACAGATTATTTAGATAAAAATGGATTTGGCGTTAAATAACCTACAAAGGTTGATATGCCATAAAACCCACCAAACCAAACCAAACCTGAAAACATAGATGAAGATTTGTAAATCAGAGAAAGAATTGAGACCCTCCAAACAACAGTATTATTAAAATCAGCTAGAATACTAAGAAACGTCTTAAAGGCCTGAGGATAGTTACTGTTACTCAGATTTCAATGAAAAACTACTTGTTAAAACTAGTGGGAGAACTTACCAGTAGAATAATAATATTAATTATAAAAATAGAATATTTTTAATGTCACGTGAGCACTTTTTGAAATAAAGTAAATCATAAATCTAAGATAAATACGGGTTACAGTTTGATTTTGAATCGAGAATTGGAAAGGCAAGACAGAAAAGGAAAAAAAAAAAAAAAAAAAAAAAAAAAAAACAGCTTTCCGTTTCTGAGTAAAAGTAATAAAAACTGGTACTACAATTTATTCTGATTCTGCTGAAATATTGTAAGTTACCACAAGTTTTTTTTTTTGCATAAATTTTCTATTTTTGTTTTTATTTTCTTCCTTTTCTTTGAATAATGATGTAATTCTTGTTAATTTTTCAGGTTCTTTAAAATTTAGCTGTTGTAATGGTTGCGGGGGTGATGTCTGAAAAATCCACTTTAAATCCAATCTTCTTAATGTCACGTGAACAATTATCAAAATAAATTAAAGAACCATCTTTGTAAAAAAAAGAAAAGATGAAGCCAGGAAATTGGAGGGTATGGAAGAACATTAAAAAGGAATATCAAATAGTTGGACTTTATCTAAGTTAAACCTTGAGGATAATGAAAGGGAGGGTTTTTCTCACAAGGTAATCTTCAGAAGCCATGGGAAACAGTATATAGGATGTGAAATAAGCCTGAGGGAAACAACACTGGGCTAACGGCGTGCAATACCACTTGCTAGGCTGATGATCCACATCGGTCAATGGCAAAGTTCAAACAGTTCATTCAGAAACCTACTGCTACTAATATACAAGGGTGGCAACTGTTTAAGAGTTTAATCCAGCCATCGTGTGTGTTTGTTTTTAGTTTTGTTTTTATTGTGTGTGTGTAAGAGTTTCTTATTTATGAAAACTTGGTCACATCAGTGTCAGGTGCGCAGATTTTAAACAACCCCTGGCTCTACTATTGTCACAATATATAACCCATAACGAAATTGTCGAATCGAAATATAATGCAATGTGGGACCTAAGCAACAGGCCTGGGTGTCATGATCGGTAGGTGCTCTCCTGATAGCAGGCATGGGGGATCTGATTGTCATTCTGGGAATGTTTGTTGGTCTTTTTTCAGGCACACAAACAACGATCTAAGTAATCACATAAATCAGAGATTCCAACATAAAACATGGACTAGGGAAAACAACCAACTTGTACTGCACTGCTATTTTAGGAGTAATCCTACACGCAGAGGATATAGAAAGATGATTATAGAGATTTGGTAAGAATGCATTAGGTTTCAGACAACAAACCAAACTAAGTCCGGACAATAATAAACAAAGGTAAGTTTTCTGACCTTAAAATATTAGGAATACACCAGAAAACAAATAATGAACAAGACAGTAATACAATATCAGACACACCAAGTATTGATAAACAAGAATAGTCTAACCGAAATGAACTGTAAACCTCTAAAAATAGAAACACCAAAAATCCCAAAAAGCACAGAGCAAACACTAACACAAGAACAAAAAAATGAATTTAGAAGATTTAAAGAGAATTATGGGTTAAAAATCACGGCTTTACCATCACTAAGAAACATAAAATGGAGAAAAGTCAAGGCGGAAAAGGAAAATAAATGAACATATCAACAAAAAAAAATCACTGAATTAAATGAAATAACCTATGTAGGAGCGAAATTAGTGCGTGAAAAAATCGGGGTTCTCTTAAAGAACACGAACAGAAAATCAAAAACTGGATGGAAAATTGGACTGGAAACGCATATAAGAAATCTACGAAAACAAGTGAAAATGATAACAGAAAGGAAAAACGCTGAAACCTGTTAGGACAAAAAAGAAAAAGCAACACAAGAAAAATGACAATAAAACTCGAGGAAATAAACCAGAAAGCACTGGCGACAGAAAGAAAGAAGATTTAAAAGATATCGAGACAGGGTAAAACAATACAGACAAAACATGACATTTCAAAACTACGAAAAAAATTCTACTAAAAAGTAGGAGGAGTTGGTACGAAGACATGCCAAGAGCCGGATACAAGGGAAGATAAACAATTTTGGAGTAAAATATGGCAACTAAGCGAACGTAACAAAAAAGCCGAATTGATAAGCAACATGGGAAAAAGCCAGGTGTCTAAGAAGGACCGAAAACAAACATACACATAGATTCACTCAGAACAAAACTAAAAAAACTCAAATTGGAAAAAGCCAGGCCATGGCGGCGTATATAGATTCTGTTTCAAAAAATTCACCTTCATCCATGACCGACTACAACTCAAAAAAAAAAAAATAATAAATACCTACAAGAAGCACTTGTACGCGAATGGATGACCAAACGAAAGAACACATTAATCTAAAATAGTCCCTAGAGGATCGCCCCAAATAACAACTAACCCATAACGTGCCTATCTGTAATATGGAAAATACTGACTGCACAAACAAGGGAAGAGATTTACGACTCGCTTATAAGCCGTTGATTGTACCCTGACAAATGGAAAGGATGCCACAAATGATCAAGAGGCACAAGAGGCTTACTCTACATTGGTCAACTCATCTTCAATAAGAGCAAGTCGAGATGTAAAAATTTAGCTATGGTCTGGATTGACTACAAACAGGCATATGATCCAGTCCCGCAAAGCTGGAAAATAAACTGCCTCCAAATGTTCAAAAGATATCAGATGAAGTCAAACTTTATTGAGAAAAACATGAAAACCTGGAGAGTGTATTGACAGCAGGGGGGGGGAAACTTTGTTGAAGTAAAGATCCAAAGAGGTATATTCCAAGGATATTCATCATCATCATTACTATTAATTATTGTGATTATGCCTCTAAACCTCACGCCCATGAAATGCAAAGCCGGATACAAACTAAGTAAATCATATGAAAAGATCAATCACCTAATATACATGGACGACATCAAATTATCTGCCAAAAATGTAAAAATTGCAAACTAATACACGCAGTGAGAATATACAGTCAAGACATTGGGATGGAATTTTGCATAGAAAAATGCGACATGCTGATAATAAAAAGTGCGAAGCGACACATAGCGGATAGAAGGAATGGAACTACCAAATCAAGACAAAAATTAAAACGGTCGAAGAAAAGGAAACCAGGAACTATATACGGATAATGGAAGCTAACACAATCAAATAAGAAAAAGTATGTCAGGAGAATCAGAAAGCTACTCGAGACAAAACTATTTAGCAGGAACCTTGTAAAAGGGATAAATACGTAGTCTGTCTTCCTCGTAAGATATTTGGGACCGTTCTTGAAGTGGACTAGAGAAAAAATTTAACAAACAGACCAAAGAACAAGAAAAGTAATGACTATGCATAAGACATTACACCATAGTGATGACGCTGACAGACTGTATGTCTAGAAAAGAAAGAGTAAGAAGACTTGCCAGCATTGAAGACAGCCTTGACGCATCGATTTAATGACTCGAAGACTACATAGAAAAGCGCGGAGGAAGTTTTCTGATATCATACATTCCTAACACAAATAATTTGTACTGTATCAAGTAATCTAATCTTATTCGTATAAGTATATTGTTTCAAGTAATTATAATATTTAGTCATGGTCGTTTCATTGCATACAGTCATATATTTTCAAGTAATTAATCCTTACTAAACTGTTATAGATTCATGGGAGGTACTACAAAGTAATTATTTGAGACCACACTTTGTCACAAGGAAGACTATAAAATAATTTCCTTCTCACCAAGTTTCAATAAAATCACTAGTATTTTCGTTGATACACTACCATTGAATAAATGGAAAGGAAAGACGACACAGACTCATATATACATATTTACCCAACCCCTCCGCTCGAGCAGGATATGACACAAGGTCAATTTTTTAAGCAGAGTTTAACAGGTTTGAATACAGAGTTTTCCTTCTCCTACACTAGTCGCCTCACCAAGGCTGAAGAACCTAGTCTGTCCTTCTATTTTACCCATAGCTGGAGGGAGAATAATTGGATTCATACCTTTCCTAAGGGTATTAGTTCAATGTGAAATGTAATCAGTCTCGTCCGGGATTTGAACTCGTGTCGCCGTGTCCATTTCCTACGACGATAACTATTACACAACGGGCACCTCCACAGACACATATATACAATTAAATCATTTAATAGCTACTCATATTATAACAAAACGTACAACTATTAACGTGTGCCAAAATGAGTAAATTACAAATATTGTTCAAAGAACAAACAGACGAGTAAGTGAGTACAAAAAAGGTAGACATAAATGTTTTACTTTCTCTCACGATTGTCTTGGCAATAGTAATTTATGTACCAATCTTAGCTTTATTGGAGATTGTATGCAGCTATAACAGACCACTATTTAAAAGGACGTTTAATAGTTTCAGATTCACCATATTCCAATAAAACCATTAGTATATTCATTAATATACTACCACTGAATAAAAATAAAAGATAGACGAGATAAACTCATATGAGCTATTAAAACTTTTAATGCACACAAATAAGAATTGACAAATGCTAAAACAAATAACAACGTGTCTCAAAACAAATAAATTAAGAATATTATTCCAAGAACGAACATAGTATCACTAGAGGTACAAAAAGAGTTGTCACGTGGTGTCCCACTAAGAAGATAGAAATAAAATAACTACTATTACCCGTGCGTGAATCAACAGTGGCAAGCCATCAGAGAATGGCCGTTAAGACATGAAAGAATGTGGGTCAATCCCAAAGTAACAAATCCAAGTCAGAATGGAAAAACAGATGTTTGTACTTGGTGACCTGACGGAAAAAGAATGGGATTTGGGTGACATCTAGTAGCCCTAAAAAAATCGCCTGACCAGGGGGAAGAAGAGAGAAGCCAAATGATTGGCTGGGACCCCAAAACGGAAGTGGGGACTCCTTCCCGTCAGCAGAAATAGTAAAATAAGAAAATCAGTTGTTGGACAGAGTTCGTGGCGGAGGAACTAAAGCCAAGAACTCCGGGTAAAAGAAGACGAAAAATATCTTCTTGCAAGTACTAAAAAAATAAGATAATGTCTGTCAGCCCGTAAAAGAAGAAAGATTCTCCACAGGAATCCATCTAAATAAGATAAGTAACTTTGGGACTGTTTCTCCTTATACCCAATTTTATATACCCCCCTCTCTCTCTCTCAATTTGAAGAAAGACGGAAAACGAAAGAAAAGGAAAGAAGAATGACAACTGTGTTCATGCACTATTCATGTATGATATATTTGACACGTTGAAAATGTGTAGTAAAAAAGATTGATATATTTTAATGTTCCCAGGTGCTTGAAGTTGTTATTTGCAGCGTCTGCTACGAATTTGTTATGTCATGTTTCTTTTTCAGCTTCTATTCGCCTTATGATATGCTCCCTTAAAACTGTCCAATAAATTCCTTCAAATTCTTATACGGGGAACCGGAGTTGCCGACTACTACAATATAATATTATTACATCTAAACTTAGAGGTCCATATCTTCCATTGTTCTAGGGGAGGAAGACTAGCGGCCTTGGTGGGTGTGTGTATAGTGTGAAAATTGGAACCCCTTGCCAGCGGCGGTCAGTCTAGCCCTAAATTGATCCCCCCACATAATATGCCAGTTCTTATATGCCTGAGAAAAAAACTCTGAACGAGGACTTATTCTACAAGGGATCAAGTGCCAACCTGCCCCGTCTTCACACGTGCGAAAATAAAACCCCGTTCTGGGATAAAAGTAAATTTTTCGCGTCACAAGTGAACATAAATATCTTAATTTCTCGGATGATTTTCTAGATGTGGTGAATTAAAGAACCTAATCCTAATTGGAAACGAAGATATTTATTCCTTACAATGAAAAGAAAAGAAAAAATTGTTAGTTACGCTACATGGGATAACACTCAACCCTCGAACGTCTTGACCAGGCAAAACAAATTACAAATTCAATAAAAAGTAGTGAAAGTAAAAACGTTATTTTCGAAGGTAGAAAAATTCTCAAGTATCTGATTGAAAAATCAGTCTTAAATTTTAAAAAGATTATGAAAATAAACAAGATCCTATTTACCCAACCCCTCCGCTCGGGCAGGATATGACACAAGGTCATTTTTTAAGCGGAGTTTAGCAGGTTTGAATTCAGAGTTTTCCTTCTCCTAGACTAGTTGCTTCACCAAGGCTGAAGAACCTAGCCTGCCCTACTATTTACTCATAGCTGGAGGGAGAATAATTGGATTCATACCTTTCCTAAGGGTATTAGTGCTATGTGAAATGTAATCAGTCTTGTCCAGGAATTGAACTCGTATCGCCGTGTCCATATCCTGTGACGATAACCATTACACCACGGGCACCTCCAAAATATGAAAATAAACAAGATAGCCAGGCCTGGTCAAAGTCTCTTTTTGTTACGTTTGGTGCAACCGATGATTGAGGTGTCACTGGAGTGTCAATGTTGAGCCATGTAACATGCAAAAAGGCAGTTTTTAACCTGACCACTGAATATTCTGTGTCACATTTTTAATGGTCCCCGTAAAAATTTTGAAAAATCCTCTGTAAGATTGCTGCAATGAATGTGACTTAGTCAAATCACACATGAAAACATCTGTGCATGTCACCTGGAGTTTAGGCCAGTGCGGAAGAATTGTATGCTAAGTTTGCCATTCTCACCATAAACCAATCAACAAACGGGTTCAGGATTAAAAATCCTTTGCAGGGTTTACAGAAAAAACTGTCCAGTGAATCTGAGTGTGGTGCCAAACACCATCTCTGCAGATAAACATTTGTTGTCTTTTTTAACTAAAGTGGGGAGTCCCTGAAGGACTAAAGGTAGATGCTTCGGCCAATTTGACTGATCCCTCATTGCCTTAAAGGCTGACTTGAGCGTACAATGAAATCGTTCCATTGAATTTGCCACGTGATGTTAAGTAGTAGTTTTAGTTTTCTTACTCCCTATAATCCTCCTCAGTTGGTTGAACAGGTCCGACTCAAATTGCCGTAATCTGTCAGTGGTAATTATTGCAGGAACCCTAAAACGAGATACCCACCCTGAAACAAAACTTGCATCTCCTGTGGGAGATGCAGCGAGATAATTGAATAACACATGTCAATAAGTATGTTTCTCTCACAAATGAAGGGAGTGGTCCAGTAATTTCGAATACACATGTTCAAACTGCTCATCGGGAGATGGAAAAGATCCAGGAGGTGAGCGGTTTCGTCTAACACTTTTATTTTTATAACTTGACACATAAGTTTTTGACGATCACCAAATATTAGTCCTCAATCCTGGCCAAACAAATCTATTGGTGACAGGCTGTATTGAGGCATTAGTACTCGGATTGGCCAACATTTTGGATGGAGAACATTTTCCTCTGCAATTCTTCTGGCACGAAAAGACGTAATCGTCAGTGCTGATGTCGCTCTTACTTTTAAGATACGCATTTGGAACATGTATTTTCCAAAATACCAAGTATGTTGGGTTGTATCGTAGAAACTGCTGTTCTTGTTGAAACTGTTCGTGTTCTTAAAAAAATTGCAGGTATTCTACACGAAAGGTGTCTGCAGGTATGTTGTCGGTTACCTTGATGAAACGGATATCTGAAGTGAATTGCAGCAAATCTAAACGTCTGCTTTGACTGATATGCACTCAACAGGGCTATGTGGTCTGTCACTAAATAGAAAATCTACCTATTCAACCACAACCATATACGTGGTGAGAAGATCGCATCCAAAGGTGATGCACCTGGAAACCGTTGAATTCAGTTTTTTGTAGATGGGAACCAGAATCTTGTGGTCATCGATAATCTGCAGCAGGATAGCATCTACTCAAACATGAGAGGTTTCGGCTGCCAAAAACAACACCATGCCCGGAAGAAAATGTGACAAATCAAGTATTGGAGACAATGAAACCTTGATTTGGAGAAAAGCTGCTATGCCATGATCAGACAGAATGTTACCACAATTTTTGATGTCAGTTCAAATGTCAGACAAAGATTTTACAATCTGTGCGCAAATCAGCAGGAACCTTAGAAGAAAATTCCCATTGCTTAGAACAGCCGCCGCTTCTTCATTATAACTGGTTCAAGAATGTTGGAAATGTTTTCTACTTTAGAAGGGGAATAAGCACCTCCAGCAGAATCAATGACATGACCTATAAAAATTACGCCTGTTTTCCCAAACTTACATAGTTAACCACCCCAAAATTTTCAATCTGCTCAAAATTTACTTGTTTGATATGTTCCTTCATAAATGAATTGGCTTTCAGGGCATCGTCCTCGTAGACACAGACGAAATGTAAGCTGTGAAATACGTGGTCGATAAGACTCTACCGCATATCTTAGTCTAAATAGCATACGTAAGAATTCGAAAAACTCAAATGATGTTATAGAAGTCATCGGACTGTCGTCAGAATATACCCGAATTTGATGCTATGTCCTGATAAGTTCTAAGTTAATAAATATAGATTTGTCTTGGATTATAGTCGTTACATAATGTATGAGGGATACAGTAACAGTCTGGTTTAGTGGGTGAGAAGTTCTGAATTAAATTCGGTTTTAGCCGATCTTAATTTTTCCGGTGCTAGCCGACGAAGACGGTCGTGAACAGGAGAATCACTAATAGCAATATCGTGTGTAATAGTATAGACAAAAGTAGCTTTGTGAAAAAATAGTTTGGTAATGTTCTCGAACCTTTTAAAAATTTACAAAATATTGGGTTATTGACTGTTTTAGCCTCAGATGGGCATAAAGGAATTACATTGTAAATAGCACCAAATGATTTAACGTTCGTTTTTTGATCCGTTACACAACGCCTGTGAACATCAATGTGAAGGTCATTTGTATAAAAAAATCTGCACCCAATATTCTTTCTCTTCGTCTCCTATAATAAAGAAATATATGAAAACCAGTCTTATCTATAAATTTAAAGTAAGGCACCTCTAATCATTAACCTGAAAGAGTGACTTATTAACTGCTTGTTCGTTTATGAGAACCGTTATCTTGACTAACAAAGTTACAGATATAAAATATATTTATGTACCATTGTTTTAAAGAAAACGTGTACCGGTGGTGCTATCCCATAGAAATAATAAGAGACAGACTTCCAGTTTAGTACCCTTTCGATTGTTGGTTTAGGCCTTTCTCTGGGGTCGTCTTAAATGCACTGGGTGGTTTACAAGGATGTACCATATTCTTCAGTTTATCGTGTAAATAACACATAGGGTCTTTGATTTTTCTCTTTGTGCAACCTCTACTCTTGGATTTTGGTAATCTGACTTTGTCCAAACTCTTGGCTATGTCATGTACCCTGAATTCTCTCTTTTGTTGCTTATTTAGGAGTTTAGCTAAAGAGTCTGACTCCAGTGTTTGGATGGCGGAAATGGAAGCAGACCACCAGAAGTAAAATCTGGCCCGTTATTTGCTATTCTTGCAAACTTTTCAGTGGGTGAATCTCTATCTACAAAAGCTAAAACAGCATGATACTCCACTAGCAGATACTGCGAAAAAATGACGTAATATACCATATCCATTGTCTTCTCCATTTCAATTTTGCTGCCGACGCATCAACTGCGACGGTTTGCTGTTACGCAATTTCTTTTCATTTTTTCCCGAAGTTGCAACAATTTTTTTAAGACGACCTCTGGACAAGTTCTTCCATGAACTAATAGTAAAGTTGGTCCTCAGTGGGAAAAGCCTTCAGAAACTATATGGATGCAACTAAGTTAAACTTAACCTTTTGAAAGTTAATGCCTGTCTGGTTGCACTCTGATTTCAGTCCTATTCAAAATATGTTGGGCAGTGTACACCGCTGTATTTTCCTCATTATATTTTTATGCCATTTATATATACACGGAGCTGGCCAACGTGCAGAAATATGCCCCACAACATGAGTCAAGAAAAAAAAAAAATGAAAAGATCAGTTCAGAATATCTAGAATGGGTTTCGTGATAGTGATTCCAATCCTGCATTCTACAAATATTAATGGATGTAATTCAACCGAAAACTAACAGCGAGACGGCACCCAAAGGAAGAGGCAGTCTGAATTTGCCGGTGTTAAGGGAAAAATACAAAGAGGGAGAATAAATGTCATACTGAAATGTACCATTTCGTGGGAACCGTCATTCCAATTCCAAATATTATTTGTGTCAAAAATTTTCAGACACATTCACATCACCACTTATTTCATACGTCACGAAATGTACTGGCACGTCAAGTTCACCAATCATCGGAGGTATAATTTTTTTGGGGGGGGCAATTATTATAGACTGCTATTGGGAAATACGTTTAATCGTTTCTTATTCGCTAATTATTGGAGGTATTAACTTGGGGCGGTTATTATAGACTGTTATTTGGTGCTCGGAAGTGTGTTTAATCATTTCCTGCTCGACAATTATAAAAGGCATTATTATAGAATGCTATTTAATGCTAAGAAGTATATCTAATCATTTTATACTCTGTAATTATTGAAGGTATCAACTTGGGGGTGGTATTACAGACTGCTATTTGGTGTTAGGAAGTAGATTTAATCATTTACTACTAGCAAATTATTGGAGGTATTAATTTCTTTGGTGGGGTATTATCAAATGCTATTTTGTGCAAGGAAGTATGGATAATCATTTCCTACCCGCCAATTATTGGAAGTATTAATTTGGGGCTGTTGTTATACAGAGCTTTTTGGTGGTTGAAAGTATCTACGCGCCAATTAAGACAGGTATTAATTTGGGGCGGTTATTATATATTTCTATTTTGTGAAAATAAATAGGTTTAATCATTTCTACTCGCCAATAATTGGAGATAGTAATTTGGGCTGGTTATCATAGAGTGATATTTAATGCTAGGAAGTACTCTTATGTTTAATCCTTCCTACTCGACAATAATTGGAGGTATTAATTTTTTGGTATGGGGGGCGCGGTTATTACATACTGCTGTTTGGTGCAACGATGTATTTCCTACTCGTCAGTTATTAAAGGTATCACTGGGGGGGGGTCTATAGACTGCTATTTGGTGCTGGGAACTATATTTAATCTTTTCCTATTCGCCAATTATTGGAGGTATTAATTTGGGGCTGTTGTTATAGACTGCTATTTTGTACTCTGGAAAGATGTTTAATCATTTCCAACTCACTACGTTCTAAAATTAGCATTAGTATATTCATTGATATAATAACACTGAATAAACGGAAAAGTAAGACGGTATAGACACATTAAATCAATAAAATCATTTAATCTGTTCAAATGAAAATGTAATAAAAATGTTACAACAATTAATAAGGTGTCCCAAAATAAACAGATTGTGCATATGTTTCCAAGAACAGAGTTTGAATGGAGGAAGAGAAAGTAAATCATAAACGTTTTATTCTACTGATGACTTTTTTGATGAGGTGAATGAACGGTCTCTGTTGAATCCAACGGATAGAAATGAAAACCATATCAGTTGTACTTGACAAGTGAGCTCTCAAGCTCAGAAGGTCTCGACTGTTCAAAGAACCAAGAAATGAAGAGAAAGAATTATGTGTCTAAATTCCCACGTGACCAAATGACACGTGACATGGGAAAACACGCCGCTAATTTAAGGAAAGAATTACTTTCTCTCCCTATTGCTTCAAGTAACTATTCTTAATGCAAATAATTTTCGTTTTTTTTTTCTTATCGAATACTAATAATTCTAAACATATATATTCGATCCATAGTTGAGACCTTAACAGGTACTTCCACTCCGGGTCCGAGTGGATTTTTGAGTAATAGCAGTGAAGCGTTACTCCACACTCTGCAGATCTCTGGAACTAATCTCTCAACGTCAGATGCAGTATATCATATCAGAACATCGCCATTTTTTATGAGGATGGTTACTTGTCAGTAGGGAATATAGTTAGCGTATTGTAACCCTTACCGACAGGCTACGTTAGTCTTTTAGTTTATATATATATATATATATATATATATATATATATATATATATATATTCATCCCTGCGTTTTTATTTTCATTTTTTGGAAAAGATTGGTAAATTGCTTTTCAGTTTTGTGGGTATGATTAATCTGTTTGCGACAAATTCTGATATCGTAACTTTTACTCTTGAACTCAATCAGAGAAATATTGCTGTGTGAAATATACTTAGTGAATTCAGACAGAGAATTGATTTGGTAAAATCATTTCTTATGTTCGGTGCTTAATTGCGAATCCTACTACCAAGTTTTAATTGATGCGCTGACTCTTAATCATCTTTAGTGAAATCGCCTCAACATTAATCAAAATATACAAACATTATTCATTAAAGATGATTTCATCCGAGACTGTGTACACTTGTCTGGTTAATTCTTTTTATTTATATTTACTCATTCATATACGTTAACTTACTCATTTTGATAATGTGTTTTAATTTGTTAACAAATTAAAATAGATAAAACGTAATTATATATATATATATATTATATATATATATATATATATATATATATATTATATATATTATGTTTTTATATTATATATATTATATTATATATTACATACATACATACATACATACATACATACATACATACATACATACATATATATTATGTTTTTATATTATATATTATAATTTATATTACATACATACATACATACATACATACATACATACATACATACATACATATATATATTATGTTTTTTATATTATATATATTATATTATATATTACATACATACATATATATATATATATATGCATTATGTTTTTATATTATATATATTATATTATGTATTACATACATACATACATACACACACACACACACACACACACACACACACACACACACACACACACACATATATATATATATATATATATATATATATATATATATATATATATATATATATATATATATATATATCCATCCAATCCCAGTGCGAGTCATACCAAAAACTCAAGAAATTGTTCTTAATGACTTCTTGCTTAACACTGAGCATTATAAGGTACGGATCAAGGTTAAAGAGGGGCAATCCAGGGAAAAGAATAGCGCCCTCCTCTACACTTCGGTGTAGTAGTTATTGAAAAGGGAGACTTCGTGTCTCCTTGGACTACAGTCAGCCAATTTATATATATATATATATATAATATATATATATATATATATACTAGTATATATATATATATATATATCATCATAAGCATCAAGTCACACAGATAGCACGGACTTCTTTGAAAGAGAGTCATGGTATTCTTTTGGTGGCTGTTTTATTTTTATTTTTTCATTTTCTTATCAACACACACAGTTCTTATAGACGAGTTTGGCAGATTATTAACGGCGCTCTTGTCGCAGATGTGAACTAGTATTCTTCCAAAGAAAAAGACACTCCAGTAGGTAAAAAAAAAAAAATAAACGCTTCATATTTCCGCTTTAAAACTTTGTTTTAACTTAGTATAGGTCAAACTATGCTCTTTTATCTTAATCAGAGTTTGGTTTTTAATCTTATATACATATTTGGGTAGCTACGTTTCTTCTCAGTTTTTATGCTTTAGATTATTAATAATCTATTCCCTTTTGATTTTTTTTTTGACTCACTGTCTTTATCGCGATCTTTTTGCTTTGTGTCTATATTTCCTTTTTGTATAAGTTATCGTATAAAGTCAACTTGAAAAAGAAGGAAATCAAAGTAAAACAAAAATTGTATATTTTTCTGAATTTCTTCTGGTTCCTTAAGACTAGTTGATATTTGTTTCTGTCAATAGCCATTTTTATCGCCATCTTATGTCCCTGATTTAGCATCCAATGATTCATATACCTTTTCTTTGATTATTCATAATACGTGGTGTTTGGGGAAGGGTAATGCCATTCCTATTTGAGGAAATGTAATATCTATCTATCTATCAATCTATCTATCTTCCACAAAGTGTCCACAATGAAAGATTTATCATCATTAAAAGAGTCGAAAGAAAGCATTCGAAAATGTTACGACGCTATTAGAAACACACAGAACTTAGTGGATAAAACATACTCGAACACTGACAATTAGATGATTTAGCATAAAAATTAAATGGCACTTTTTTGAAAAAGGATGTGCAGATTTGTGATGGCACATAAAGACAAAAAAAAAACAAAAAAAACTCTAACCAACATTTTAAGTTTAATTTGAAACTCACCCGTCTTAAATGGATAACACAGTGTCAGGTGTCCTGACAGCAGATATCGACAAGTCAGTTGAACACAAGTGGATCGCAGGAAATAATTTTCCTAGACTGATAGAACTTCTTTTTGTAGATTCTATTATAGCATATCAGCTCTTTAAAAATATTTTAAAGGATTTCTTGTGATGACCTAAGTTCGAAACAAATTGATAATAATAAAAAATGAATCACTTAAAAAATTGCTATTTTCTTATCTTATCTCTATTGTTCATCTTTATATATATATATATATATAATATGTATATATATATATATATGTATGTGTGTGTGTGTGTGTGTGTGTGTGTGTGTGTGTGTGTGTGTGTGTGTGTGTGTGTTTTATTCTGATCACCTGGTGAGTATTTGAGTTCTTTTCTGATAGAAGAAAAAACGTTATATATATATATATATATATATATATATAACGTATACATATATATACATATATATATAAATCGTCAATAAAACGTTTTTTCTTCATTCAGAAACGACCTCAAATACTCGCCTGGGGATCAGAATAAAACAAGCACACACACACACACCACACACACATATATATATATATATATATATATATATATATATATATAAACACACTCAAACACATATATGTATATATACACACACATCCATACAAACACACACACAAATAAACAGAGAGAGAGAGAGAGAGTGAGAGAGAGACGTATATACATATATATATATGCCTCTCAAACTGATACTTGTAAACAACAAATCAACTTAGACCAGTGGTGTTAGTATGATTATCGAATTAACGTCTAAGCGTTTGTCTGTTTATATATATATATATATATATATATATATATATATATATATATATATATATATATATATATATATATATTAAAAGTTATTAATACGTACACTCGGAGCCCACAACACTTGGTGACTGTCAGTTTCCTGCCTATACAAACATCGGACAAAAACCCTCTCCGTCTCTTACACATACACACACTGAATATTTATATAGCGGGAAAAAAAGATTGATTAATATAAAAACAATGTAACAATTTATGTCTGAAAGTCTGTCTTGAATGTTCAGACTGAACTGAAATGTGAACCTTACTCTTCCATAACTCTTGAAAAATTATTGCACTTGAAAATCGATACTATTCTAAGATATTAAGAATATGTGGAAAAAGTTGGTGTCATTCTTCGACATTATCAGTTCAGTATTAAACCGTGTGTATATCCTTCACTGGCATTTATACACAGCAAATTTGGCTTTCAAAATCTCCAGAATTATAAACACGCATGCTAATCTATAAAAACATATTCCCATATACATGTACATCCATCATACTTACCTGCCCATGGTTAGCACCTAGCCTTTCACGTTTTGTGTCAGATGATCTAAGTTGATCAGTTGGTCCTAGAGAATCTTCCTTCAAACCAATATCTGCTTAGGAGTTAATCATTTGGAGTCTGAGGCAACTCTAAACGAGAATATTGAGAAGATCAAGTAGTTTTCGTGAGATGCACGCTTGAATTTCGATTTATGTGTTACCCTGCTCTACATTAAAATGTCCTTGTGTCAAATCTGACCTGGTGGGGAAGTGGGATATATCCTTTAAATTTTTAATTCATTTGGGTGGTAAATTAATGCTAATTCCATTATTCGACTGTTAATAGAATGATAAAAGTAATTAATACCCTGAAATAGTTCCCCATCGCCAGAAGAAAATCAGGGTGTCAAAACTTATAGTAATTGATTTGTTGCTGTTTCTATGTTACTTAGGGATTATCGATTGTGTATCTCTATCTATAAGAAAACTTCCTTAAACTTTGTCTCAATATAAATTCCAAGAGGTAAATATGAACAGAAGATTTTCTCAATATCTGTTTTCTTTTGTATTTACGAAAATATCTCGTGACTAACTTCATTATGAACCATTCTAAGATGTGATATATATATTATATATATATATATATATATATATATATATATATATATATATATGTATATATATAATGTCTGCATTGACGTTGCAAAAAAAAACAACAAACAACAGATATGCATTGGAAGAAAACAAATTGTATTTTTGGAATGACATTCTTTGTTTATTTTAAGAAAAGTTAAATGGGATTTAAGTGCCCAAAAAAGTGCCGTTTATAAAGAAGGTATATTTTTTAATATGTTGAATGCAATTTGTGAGAATTTATGCTAGATTGTCCAAGTCAAACAATATACCTTTGTCGGGTAGACAATTTGATATTGACAGTAATCAAATGAAGACATTACTTGAAAATAATTAAGGTTATATAATTTAGGACAGAACCAATATACTAAACATGTCCAAATCTTTAAAATCATTTACACAAGTTTCGTTATGTTAGTCGTTTATATTTGTAATTTCAACCAAAAGTGAAAAATTCAAATTTGACAGCATTTGTATGAGTGTTTCTATGCTTAACGAAAATATTCTATTTTTAAAAGAATTGTTATGGTTGGTTGTTATGTTTTGACCTTTTGACCCGGCAAAAATGCCATTCCAAGGTGATGCACCGGAAGGAGGTGACACATTCTAGTGGCAGTTACTGAGAGGAAATCGCGTGGGCGGAAATTGGCTGATGAAATGGGACAAGCTAAAAATTTCCCATGGTACTATTTACCAACCCCTCCGCTCGGGTGGATAGGATATGACACAAGGTCAATTTTTAAGCGGAGTTTAACAGGTTTTGAATTCAGAGTTTTCCTTCTCCTAGACTAGTTGCCTCACCAAGGCCGAAGAACCTAGTCCGTCCTACTATTTACCCATAGCTGGAGGGAGAATAAGGGGGTTCATACCTTTCCCAAGGGTATTTTGCCCGAAAGTGAACGTAATAGCGCGACTGGAGTACGAACTCGCGTACTACGATTCCACAGTTCATCGCTTTAACCATTTTTCCCATGGTACACTACAGAGAGATGCACCGGAAGAGAGTGACCTCTGAACTGCATGACAGTTATTTCCGCTTGATGACGATTAAACATTCGATTTCAAAGATCGAGTGGGCGTCGAACGATTATATAACTCAGTTGAGTTCGACGAGCCAGTTGAATTGAGTTCCTGTTCCAGTGAGTTCGACGCCCAGGGGGCCAGTGGAGTTGCCAGTAGAGTTCCAGACAGAAACGAGATGTGGTAGGGAAAGGCCACACCCGACCGAGGGGGCCCTCGGGAAACCCGATGAAGTTTGGGGTCCAGAGAAGATACTGATAAGATGCAGTAAAGAAAGCCAACATTCAGCAGAGTGGGCCCTAGGCCCTCCGGTTGAGCAGCCCTAGAGAACAAGAAAGACACAACGTAACGGTCATAAGAGTGGGGTCAAAATATTACAGTTTATGTTCGGTCTCCAACTCCCTCTCACATGCAAACCTTGAACAACCCTTTCAAAACCTTGCAATAAAGTGAGAGGTAATATTGTTAAAGAAGTCTTCCTGCGTCTTTCTTCGTGCGTCTTTGTCACTTCCTACGTCTGTCGTTCATTCCGTCGGTGTGTATCCAGCATATATAAGTATATTTCTGCATGAACATGTATATGACAATATAACATTGTGAAAAGTGCATATTTTACCGTCATGATGAATATAAATGATTTTAGAACATTCAAAATGAACCATGGCCAAATGATAATCTTCACCCAAAGCAAATGCTGTGGACATGGAGGGATTGGAGAGGATTCCTTTCCGATGGCACTTATCAGAAATTCTCTAGATAAAACAGAATTCTATAGTATATGTTGTGTTCTGGTTATTGAACACAAGTAGTAATAATAATAGGACAAACCACGATATGTGAGGTAAAATAGTTATATTTACAGGAAAGAGTATTTACAAGAGAGAGACTGTTAGTAATAAGAACATAGGATTAGTGATAGAGTAAGGATATACTTCAACAATAGGAACGGCTCTTCTGGTATGACTTTTAGGCTTATTCCCAGACTGATCTCCGCTACTGCTATATATGGTAGATGGAACAACTCATTATGCTGAAAAGGCGGGTGATACCCAACAGTATAATATTTCACAATCCTGTTTTTAGTTAAATGTTCATAGGAAAAGAGACTTTAATACTGGTTTTAGCCGGATTAAGTCACGTTTTCTAGGACCAGTTGATGATGTAAGACTGGTTTTGACTGTGGGTTATAATTAGTTTTCTCTTAGGATCCATAACTTTTGCCGTTTAAGGAACATAATCGAACACAGCTGGTTTTCATAATTTTCACTTAAAAGCAATTCCTATTCTGTCGTGTTTGTTTTATACTCTCTTTAGGACTGTTTGCTGCAATTAGTTTCCATGTACTTATTTTGATCTCGAATGAAAAATATACTGTGCTAAATTTTAAGTGACCTCTGCACATTTTTCGACATTTTCCTTTGAAAATGTGTTTTCGTTGCAGCTCGTTTGTTTATTTTCCTTCCCGATTAAATTTTCTGGAGACATCTTTACAGATCAAATGATATCTACAGTTTTCACAACTATTACGACATTTCTGTTAGCATTTTCATCTGTGCCGCTAAATTCATGGTGTTACTTTTTAAAACGAGATTGTAATTTGTTTTATCGAAGTTTCTCAGTCTAATTACCGTCCGCTGTTGATTAGGTATTTCTCATCTTTTGCAATTTGAACATTTTTAGAGCAAAGCGAAATCAAATTAATCAAATGATTAATTGATTGATGAAGGTGGTATTGTTTGAAGGACCTTAGGGGGAAATTGACAGTGTTTATTATTCTTGATGTTTGTTGTAGTCGTAGAAGTAGTAGTTGTAGTATTAGAGGGACTTTCTACATAAAATTGATGGAGATGTGATAATGAATGAATTTGATCAGAAGATGGTTGCGGCAGTTTAAATTGAATCCTTGAAAAAATCCTGAAGCGCATGCACCAAGGACAGCCAGGAAATGGGAGAAAAGAACCGGTTCGGAATACGAAGAATATCTACATATTTTCCTCTTTCCCCATCCCTTTAAGAATATGATGATTAAGCAATGTTAATTAATTAGACGGCATCGATTAAAAGAATGGCGACGCTTTGAGATATCTCGATGACTTCGAAGATAAGAATAAATTGATTACGATAAGAAATTGGTCGTTTTTTGCATTCAAATGACTTTGTCGACATTTAAAACTTTAGTGATTTATTTAATTAAATTGAGCAACATATTTCATTATTTTCTTGCACATATTCACATACACCCCAAACGTTTACGCAGACCACGCATTTGCGCGCACACGCACACACCTAGTCACACACGTACACAAAAATACGAAGTAAAACAAAATGAAAGGGAAATTCGGCTATAAAAACATACAGTACTCTAATTTTTACAGGCTGCTTGAGAAAAATTGATGTCATTTAGTTATTAAACTTGATCAGTTCTTTTCCAAATTATATAAAAATTTTAACCACATTTGTTGAAACAGCTCAACATTCTATGCTTAATTTTTTGTTTTTTATTTCTTTTCAGAAATATATATATATATATATATATATATATATATATATATATATATATATATATATATATATTAACTAAAAGAAAAGAAAAAAGCTTAAGAAAAAAGGCGTTTTAAGAAAAGCATACAATTTTGATCTGTTTAAACACTTTCTATCAAAATTTGAAATCATTTGAACGAAATTTGATCCTGTTTTTACATTTCAAAATTATATCAGTTTGTCTGAAACACCTTGTATATATCAAATTCTTTGAAACACGTTACTTTATTCAATCTGGATTTTCTTTATCTTCAGTAGGAAATACATTGTTCTTTTACTTCAAATATTCTATAAGCAAAACCTTTTTTTTGTATCGATTTTGGGCAAGCTAGTCTCGAAAAGATTTTGAAACTGCGTTGTGACTTTGATCCTCACTAGGTGCATCATATCCTATTCTGGTCCTAAGTTATGCTATACCTTTTTTCTGGACTTAGGGAAAAGTTCATTTTAAGCATTGGTCACGAGGTTAAGCTTCAATGAACTGGTTCGCAACTTCTGGGGCCGAACTTTGCAAACAGGGCGTACTGTGAGCAATCTGAAATTAGTTTATCCATTTAAGAAAGCTAAGTGAATTCTAAAAGAAAGAAAAAAAGATTTTATTGACTGAATGATGATTTTATATAATTATATTCATAAAAATATGAAAAAAAAAATCAGAGAAATTGGTTTTCTATTGTTGACAGAAGACCAGGAGTAGATAATGGCTCAAGTAGTTATTTTATAAAATGGAACTTTTTCATAATGCAGCCATGTTAGTACTAACGTATGGTAGAACCACTTGGATTTTTAGAAAAAGCTTGAAGAAAAAGTTGGATCGAAACTACACCTAACTGCAATGTGTTGTCTTGAATAAATCCTGGAAACAGCATCCTCCAGCGGCTGTAAGATCATTTATCTCTCATTATTCAAATAATC